>VMDR010003308.1:0-74007 GCA_007922815.1 Macrotus californicus
CCCTGATGATAACCTTCCGTGTGATCTCCATTTCTGTGATTCTGTTCCTCCTCTAGTTGTTTGCTTAGTTTATTTTTATTTTTGTTTTTTTAGATTCGGTTGTTGATAGTTGTGAGTTTGTTGTCATTTTACTGTTCACATTTTTTATCTTTTTCTTAGATAAGTCCCTTTAATATTTTATATAATAAGGGCTTGGAGATGATGAACTCCTTTAATTTGACCTTATCTGGGAAGTACTTTATCTGCCCTTCCATTCTAAATGATAGCTTTGCTGGATAGAGTCACCTTGGATGGAGGTCCTTGCCTTTCATGACTTGGAATACTTCTTGCCAGCCCCTTCTTGCCTGCAAGGTTTCTTTTGAGAAATCAGCTGACAGTCTTATGGGTGCTCCTTTGTAGGTAACTGTCTCCTTTTCTCTTGCTGCTTTTAAGATTCTCTCTTTATCTTTCCTCTTGGGTAATTTAATGATGATGTGCCTTGGTGTGTTCCTCCTTGGGTCCAACTTCTTTGGGTCTCTCTGAGCTTCCTGGACTTTCTGGAAGTCTATTTCCTTTGCCACATTGGGGAAGTTCTCCTTCATTATTTGTTCAAATAACTTCAATTTCTTGCTCTTCCTCTTCTCCTTCTGGCACCCCTATGATATGGATATTGGAATGTTTAAAGTTGTCCTGGAGGTTCCTGGGTCTCTCCTCATTTTTTTGAATTCTTGTTTTTTCATTCAGGTCCCGTAGAATGTTTATTTCTTCCTTCTGCTCCAAACTGTTGGTTTGAGTCCCATTTTCTTCCTTTCACTGTTGGTTCCCTGTACATTTTCCTTTATTTTACTTTTCATGGTGTCACTTTTTCCTCTATTTTGCGACCATACTCAAACATTTTTTGGGAGCATCCTGATTACCAGTGTTTTGAGTTGTGCATCTGATAGGTTGGCTATCTCTTCATCACTTAGTTGTATTTTTTCTGGAGCTTTGGTCTGTTCTTTCATTTGGGCTATATTTTTTTGTTTTGATGCACCTGTTACATAGTAAGGGGTGGAGCCTTAGGTGTTCACCGGGATGGGGCAACCCACGTCACTGTGTTGTGACACTGTATGTGGGTAGGGGGTCTGAGAAGGAACAGTGCTTCTTGCTCCGCTCTCTGCCAGCTTTCTGTCACTTTCCCCACTACCCACAAGCAAATTGGGCCCTTTTGGTGCTGATTCCCGGGTGGGTGGGTTTGTGTACATTCTAGGATCCGGTGGGTCTCTCCAATGAGCTCTCCTGTGAGACTGGGAGTTTCTCCTGCTGCCACCTCGACCCTCACAGGTTTTTTCAGTCAGGTTTTGACACTTTATTTCCCTGCGCTGGAACTCTGGGTTGCGGGTCTGTCTCGCTCCCCAGTTGTTCCTCCTGGTTTATCTGCATGGAAATGTGGGACAGCCCGCTCCCCCAGCTGATGCTTTTCCCAGTCCTCCAGCTGCCACCCTGCCTCAAGTCCACTCTGCCCCTCTTACTGGTCTGGATGAATGTTCCTTCTTTAAGTCCTTGGTTCTCTGACTTCCATACAGTTCAGTTTTCTGGCATTTCTGGTTATGTTTTGTTTTTAAATTTGTTGTTGTCCTTGTTTTGGTTATGCAAGGGGGCACAGTGTATCTACCTACACCTCCATCTTGGCCGGAAGTCTCTGAATTCTGACTATAATCCAGTGAATGACTGGATTCCTATTTCGATATTCCATTCAGCTTTCATAAAGATTTCTTTTTAATACACATCATTGGTTCAAATTTAGATTGGTGGTATCTCTGGCTCTTGCGTGTCACTTCTGCAGTGCACAAGTCTCCTTTCTGGTTTCACTGCCCCATGTCTCTCCCATTTTGTCTTCCAAGAAGCCACACCTTGGTGCAGCACTGTGTCCCCCTGTACTGCAGCCCTTTCAGGGCTCCCTCCATGTCCAAGGACGAGTGCCATGGTTTGCCTGGACCTCCATTCTTTGCCACTCTTCCCTGTGTGCCTTAGCAGACATTCGGTTAAAACTACGGACTACACAGAATACCTAAAAGCTCAATGACTGCTCTTCTGTTGGTGTGTCAGCTCAGGTTATTTTGCACCATTTGCTAAGGCTTTCTCCTATCAGTAGCCTCTCAGAATGCAGTTCTGCAATGTCACCACATCCAAGGACCCCTCAGCTCCGGTGCTCCTGGTCCCAGTCTCTGTCCTCACAGTGGGGCCTCTCTGCTGACTCTTCTCTGGGCCTGCAATGAGGCCCTGCCCCAGGGCGTCCCTGCCCTCCTCGGGCTGCTCTTTGCCTTTTTCCCGAGTTAGAGCCCCTGTCCTGGATCTTGTATCTGGCTTTTTCTTGGTTTACTCCCTGGTTTCGGTGAAGCATGCCCCCCAGTGGCTTTGCCAGGTGAATGTGGTGACACAGGGGCCACAGGTGCAACAGTGACAGTCTTCAGTGTGTTTCTCTGTGGAGCTTTGCTGTCTTATTCCTCCTGGTTGCCCTATGCCCGGGCATAGGTGTCTCGGGGCTGTAGCTTCTCCATCATCCATCCACTTTCCCTCTCTCATGTTGGAGTTCCAATTTTCTATGGCCCAGATTTTTCTATTTTTTAATCTCATGTTCTGATGGAGCATATTTTCCAGAAAGTTCCTGAGAAAGGTATGTGGGAGGTATATTTGAGGTCTTGCTTGTTTGAAAGTGCTTTTCTCTGGTCTTCAGACCTGATTGATCCTTGGGCTGGGTTTGGAATTCTGGGTTGTAAATAATTTTCCTCAGCATTTTGAAGGTACCGCTCCCCTCTGTCTTCCAACATCTCTGACACGGTCCAAAGCCACTTTGAGTTGGGTCTTCTGTGTGTGACCTGTTTTCCTTCCCTGGAAGCTCGTAGGTTTTCCACTCGCACCGGTCTTGAGATATTCCCAGTCATGTGTTTAGGTGTGGGCCCTTTTCTCTCCAATGTCATGGGCACCGATAGGCACTTTTATTCTGGAAATTGGTGTATTTTAGTTTTAGGGATTTTTCTTGAAGTATCCCATTCATGATTCTTTTTTTTCCTGGATCTTCTGATCTATCTAGTCCTTACTTTTTCTAATCTTTTGTATTTTTTTATTTTATTATATATACTCTCTGGAAGATTTATTCAGCTCTATCTTCCAACTCTTGTACTGAGTTTTCCATATGAGTTTTCATGGTTTTGATTTTAAGAACTTTTAAATTGTTAATACTGTTTCTTTTTTATGGCCACTTTTCCTTTTTTCATATTAATATATATTCTTTCTGAACGTGATAAGGATATATGTATTTTTTAAAGTTTTTTTTTAGAGAGAGACATAGGGAGGAAGAAAGGGAGAGAAACATTGATCAGTTGCCTCTCATACGCCCCCTACTGGGGACCTGGCCTATAACCCAAGCATGTGCCCTGACTGGGAATCAAACCGGCAACCTCTTGGGTCACCGTCCAGTGCTCAGTCCACTGAGCCACACCATCCAGGGCAAGGATATATTTTTTGAAGCTTTCTTTTTACAAAGTCTCTGTTTCCTCCAAATTTCCTTTCCTGGTTGGAGGCGGTCTATGTCGGAGTCTGTTTTTCATGCCACGAGCTTTCCTCGGATACTCCTTGGTGGCTGCTTGTGTTTAACGCTGAGGGACTCTGCACACGCAGGGCTGGGGGCGGGTGGCTGGTTCGCCCTGAGTTTCACGGTAGGGCTGTTTGAGCAACTCCTTTCTGGTCCCCTTCGGGTTTGTCTCTGAGACTGGTCCCTTTTTCTCAGAGGGAAGATTTTCACAGTCTCCTGCCTGGAGAGGTAAAGTCTTGCTGCCGGGTTCTTGACCAAAAGGAGTAGGATGTCCATGCCTTCTGCAGTCTGTGGGTTTAACCCCCGTGTCAGTGCCACGTTCTTGCTTCCAGCTTTTTTGTCCAAACAGCCCTGTTTCCACCCTCTCCCAGTAACAATCCTCTAGCCTTTTATGGGGCCAAATATGGGGCGGTGGGCTCCCGGGGCTAGTGGGGAGGGAATGCAGGGCGTCAGCGGTTTGTTACCCATCTCCCCTTTTCCTCCTACCCTGCTGAGTTGCTATTTTCAAGCTTTTTGAAGGTTCAGTGATGTTGATCTTGCTGGTTCTTAGCTTGCTCCCCTGACAGCTTAAGAAAGGGGACAGCCTTCTGGGGCCTCTTCATCCACCTACCACTGTTTGCCTGCTTTCCAGCTTACAAACCTTTGTGGCTCTTGTCTCTCCCAGGGTCCTAGGAGAGAGTGAACTCGGAGGCCTCTGTCCAGTCAGTGTCTCTGTCCAGAGCTCTCGCGATTCCTGCAACGCTGTCATCTCCATGTGTACTGACTTGGCTCCTGTTGCCAGCCAGTTCCTTCAGTGCTGAAAAGTGAATTTAAGAAATCTCTCTTTCTAGCAAATGTTACCGCTGCCGCCACTCCCACCCTGCGTGGACGATGTGACCGATTTGAGTTTGAGTGCCACCAGCCAAAGAAGTGTATCCCCAACTGGAAGCGCTGTGATGGCCACCAGGACTGCCGGGACGGCCAGGACGAGGCCAGCTGCCGTGAGTGTTGGAGGGGTGTGCCCGGGGAGGACTCTCAGAGCTGGGTATCCTGTTGCCTGTGCTTCACTGGTCTGAGTAATTTTGTAATTTTGGCATTATCTCCATCTTAGAGATAGGAATATTAAGCTTCAAAGAAGATTACATCATCAGTAGCAGACTGGTAAATTTGTTTAGGTTTTTTTTGTACAAAGTTGTTATCTTTTCATTATGCTATGTTGCAAGTTCTTAAAGGATGGAATACTCCAAAATAACACAGAGAGATTAAATAAAGATTAGTATAAAAATTCTACACTTACATGAAAATAATGAGTAAAGTGTACCACTGGGACATTAAAATAGCAGGTCAGCCCTGGCTGGTGTAGCTCAGTGGATTGAGCGCTGGCCTGCGAACCAAAGGGTTGCTGGTTCGATTCCCAGTCAGGGCCCATGCCTGGGTTGTGGGCCAGGTCTCCCCACACTCTGTAGGGGGCGTGCAAGTTGCAACCACACAGTGATGTTTCTCTCCCTCTCTTCCCCTCTCTAAAAATAAATAAAGTCTGTAAAAAGTAGCAGGTTAGGTAGTCTCTATACTTACCAAAATAGCAGTAGGAACACCTGAGCTGAGGAGGTAACCACACAGATAGATGAATGGGGGAAATAGTTAGCAAAAAGGAACTGGAGTAGGGCCTTCCTCCTGAGTGAAATTAATTCATTCATTGTTATTCTTTACACAACTTTCTTTGGAAAGGGTCTTAAAATCAACATGTGTTCTATTAATAGTTTTCTGTAATTTGTTAATCTGATAACCTTATCAAAAAAGGAGATGAGATTAGTGTGGTGATTCTTCTTAGAGAAGCTGGCCCCTGAAAACCACTGCATTCTGCTCTAAGTGCCTAGTAACTATGTGTTTAATAACCAGTTTAAGAATTTTCAGAGATTAATGAATCCAATTTCTAAATCCTGTGTTTTCCCACTTTTAAAATATTGAGGCATGTTTCATGAACCTCAGAAGTCTTCGAGCTTTAATGCTCAGCTGTTTGATTATATTGACATCTTTTATGGCATTCTTACCATATGGAATAATTCTGTGGTGGGGATCTTGGAGTTTTCCCAAGCAGTCTGCTTCTGAGCAGAGAGTTCCTCCTTGACTCTCCTAGAAAAACCATACCACCCCCTCACACTCTTGCTGTTTCTTGATATTTCTTTGTAGTTCTTATCTCTATCCAAGTAACATATCTGTTTACTTGTTTGCTGTCTCTCTCAATGGAAGGTAAGCTCCGTGAGGGAAGGTCTTTGTTTTACACGTCACCATTTTCTCAGCATCTTACAATACCTGATTCATGGGGAGACGTCCATGAAAGTTCATTGGATGATGGATATATGGATGGATGGATGGATGGATGGATGGATGGATGGATGAGTACATGGATATATGGATGGATAGATGGCAGGATGGGTGAATGGATGGCAGGATGGTGAATGGATGGATGAGTATATGGCAGGATAGGTGAGCAGATGAATGGATGGATGGATGGATGACAGATGGTTGGATGGGTGGATGAATGCATGGGTTGGTAGATGGATAATGCGTGGCTGGATGGGTGGCTGGGGTAAGTGCACTGGTGGGTAGGTGGGTGGGTGGGTGGATAGAAAGATGGATGAGTTCCATCTTGGGCGGCTGAAACTGTTACACTAGTGGTTCTCAGACCTTTTCTAAACACTGATGCAGTTTTATCTGTGACTGAGTCCTCTCCACCTCCCCAAGGAGAACCAGTTTCAGTCCAGTGTGTATCTTCTCTGTCACACAGCAGTTTTCCAGGAGATGGGGGATTATAGCTCGTAAAAAGCCTCACAAGTGGTTTTGACCTTTTCCTTCTCCTGTTGAGAATTACTGTGTTAGAGAGCTCTTCTAAAAATACATTTAACTGAAGTCTGTACCTCCATCCCAGAGACATGCAAAGAAGTCTTAATTCTTTTTCACATGAAAACTCATCAGTTGAGGACAATTGCTCTGGCGTCTCATCTTCACCCCCAACTCCTGTGTCTCATCATCGCTAGGAAGATAACCTTGATTGTTGGTCCACTCCTCTTGACCTTCCTGGCTGCTCTTGTGGGAACATTGTCCACTTTTTCTGCCCACATCCCCAGGTGTGCTTTCCAGAAGCAGATGAGTGCTTCAGATGGAAAACAAGATTTCCTGTCCTTGTTTCCAGAACAGGAGTCCCTCAGCCTGGAGAATCCGGATGACTTGCTCCGGAGCTTGTAAATACTGTGCATGCTCAGCTCCACGTTTCTGCTTCAGTAGTTTTAGGGCAGCTCCTAGGAATTTGTGTTTTTTTATAAATTCCTCAGAAAAATCTCTTGAGATTACTACAATGGCTTAGTGATCTCTTTGGTAATTTCTTTAGTATTGGTGTAGTCATTGTGTGGACTATTATGTGTATATTTGCATAGGGTGGGCAAAGGAGCTGGGGGTGGGGATGGTCTTGAGTCCGTTAGAAATGATAGTTTGAACTCAGAAGGCCAAGGTAGAAGCCCCAGTGTAAGATCTGAGCAAACACAGAGGATAGAGTGTGTGTTAGTTTTCTGTGGCTACTGCAACTATCACCACAAACCTCAAGGTTTCTTAAAACCATTTTTTATTATTGACACTATTACAGATGTCCCTAATCCCTGCCCCGTTTGCCCTCCTCCACCCAGCCCCCAGCCCCCCGGCCTTCTGGCCGTCACCACACTGTTGTCTGTGTCCGTGGGTTGTGCACGTGTGTTCTTTGACTAATTCCTTCACCTTCGTTCATCCAGTCCTCGCCCCACCCCCTGACAGCTGTCAGTCTGCTCCACGTGTCCCTGCCGCTGTTTCTGTTTGGCTCGTCAGTTTAGTTTGTTTATTAGATTGCACATGTGGTGAGGTCACATGGTATTTGCCTTTCTCAAACCTAATGTTTAAAACAATGCACATTTATCTCCGTACAGTTTTGTAGGTCAGAAATCGGACCTGGGTTTTACCCACAAACCCAGCTGTGGGCAGGGCTGTGCCAAGCTCGCCCAGCTTGGAGAGGGGCCTTCGCCCTCCTCTGTGCTCGCCCCTTCCTCTCTGACCGCACTCAGGAAAGGACCTGCGTGGTCGGAAAGGGCCCACCTGGGTCATCCAGGATAAACTTCTATGTCCAGGCCAGTAACCTGCAAAGTCCCTTTTGCCACATAGGGTGACATTTACCTTGTTTCCAAGGTTAAAACACTGGTGTGTTTGCCCTGGGAGAGTGAGAGCGATTTAAGACCCTCCTCCCTGGCAGCTGGGCTCTGACTCCGCCCCTCCTGTCCAGAGCTGGGCGGGCCGTGTGAGTCTGTCCAAAGGAAGTCTGAACTCCTGCGCCTGGGACCGGCCACACTCACCGGGGGCAGTAGATCCGTATCTTTTCTCCAGCCTTTCTCTTCTCTCTTCGTAATTGCCTGCAATGGTGCGGTCCTTGCTTACTTTTTAGAGGTTTATGCAGTCTGATTACTGTTTATAGTCGTCAAGTCGCATAACTTTAATTTACCAATGCTCTTTATTTGCAGTATTTCATTTTCTGGTAAAATACTTTGAAGCCTAGACAATTAAAATACTACATGATACGGGCACGCCTCTCGGTGTTGTGATGTGTCTTGTTGTTAGTGTCACTCTGACCAGAAATCAGAGTGTCACGCTGGGCTGGAAACTAATGTAGTAACAGAATCATCCGTAGCTCTGCAGACTTACAGTTACAGCTTGCTCATGCCTGTTGTCAGCCAGGCACTGTTCCAGGGGCTTGATCTCATCCGGCCCCTGCAGACCCAACGGTGACAGAGCTGTCAAGCCCAGTCTCACAGACGAGAACTGAACTTGGGTGCTGCTAAGCAGTGTGCCCCACGTCGCTCAGAGCCGGGGCTTAGACCCTGCTTTGACTCCCAGGCTGCCGCTTGCCACGAAGGCAGTTCTCAGCGTTCATGGCGAGCGAGGCGGCCTCCCAGTGCCTGCCGGAGCTGCCTCTCGTCGTTCCAAAGGCACGTCTTGACGCGGAGGCTGATTAGTTCATAGAACGCACACCACTCTTCCCAAACGTGGGGAATGCTTCGCCGACGTGGCCCTTCCCTGTGTTTCAGCCACACACGGCACCTTGACCTGTCTGCATGGGGAGTTCAGGTGTGAGGATGGCGAGGCCTGCACCCTGCTCTCAGAGCGCTGTGACGGCTTCCTGGACTGCTCCGACGAGAGTGACGAGCGAGCCTGCAGCGGTGAGCGCCGGTCCTGCCCTCCCCGGGGCTGGCCCTTGGAGAGAGCTCTTCCGAGCTCTGCCTCAGTCTGACACTGAGACTGGTTTTCTCCATCTGGGAGTACCAAGCGAGGCAAGGCTTGTCCTGCCTGTGATGCAGCTGTTTCCTGTTAGGAAGGTGCCAGTCTGAGGTTGGCTTTCCATGGACTTCCCGTGTCGTGTTGGTGCACCCTTGCTCCCTCAGAGCCCCGGGCTCTGTGAAGACGCTAACGCAGTCTTTGTCACTGCAGTGGATTTGGCGACTGTCTAGTCCTTCACGGTGCTGCAGTAGAGGACCATGGGCTGGGTGGCTTACAGATAGCAAACATTCATTTCTTACAGTTTGGGGGCTGGGGCATCTGAGGTCAAGGCACCAGCAGACTCGGTCTGGTGTGGTCCTATTTCCTAGCTGTCACTGCCCTGACGTGGTGAATGGGATGAGGGAGCTCTTTGGGTCCCTCGTGAAGATGCTGATCTCATTCAGGGGCTCTGACTTCATGATCCAGTCTCTTCCCAAAGACCTGCCTCCGAATACCATCACATGGGGGCCAGGTTTCAGCATGTGCATCTGAGGGATGCACGCACTTAGTCTTTAGCAGTAGTAGATCCTGCTGTCACATTGGCTGTGTGCTTAGAGCACCCTCTACTGAGACACAGCTTTAAAGGAGCACCAACGGGGAAGTGAGATGCAAGGAAAAGTTAAAACTAGGGATGCAGGAGACTCTGGGGAAGGCTGCATGGGAAGGTTTCAACTCTGTTTTCTTGGGTGTCTTTCAAGATGATGGTGAGGCCTGACAGTCCGGATCAGGGTAGGTCTCCGCACAGTCAAGACACCTCTTGCCTCTTCTGAAATCCAGGAATGTGTTACATATGTTTCCTTGTTTCCCCGTTCTCTCTAGATGAACTCACGGTGTACAAAGTACAGAATCTTCAGTGGACAGCTGACTTCTCTGGGGCTGTAACTCTGACCTGGCTGCGGCCCAAGAAGATGCCCGCTGCTTCTTGTGTCTACAACGTGTACTACAGGTGGGTCCCGCCACTTCTGGGAGAAGGCGACGCCCCCCTGGCCCCTGGAGGGCCTGTGAACTCCTGCAGTGAGCATGGAGCGGCTCTTAGCAGCGGAGTCGGCGTCTGGCTGCCTGTGCTCGCATGACAGTGGCTTCTCTTTCTTGGCCAGGGTGGTCGGAGAGAGCGTGTGGAAGACCCTGGAGACCCACAGCAGTAAGACGAGCACGGTGCTGAGAGTCCTGAAGCCTGACACCACCTACCAGGTGAAAGTCCAGGTCCAGTGTCTGAGCCGGGTGCACAGCACCAACGAGTTCGTGACTCTGCGGACCCCGGAGGGCTGTAAGTGTCACCGGTCACCTTTATGGCCCACAAAGACGACCTATGGGGTTTTCAGAGTTCCCCGAGAATGCTCAGGAGTGCGGGAGCATAACCAAGGTGCCTCACATGTGCAGGAGCATCATGGCCCTGCCTGAGTGTTGGACGTTTGTTCTTAGGGTGTCACACAATGTTCTTGTTGCTCAAGAAGCTATTTTCAGATTCTGTCCACAACTGCCCTCTTTCGCGTGTCCTGTCTAGTCTGTCTCTAGGTTTTCTCAGTACATGGCCCTTAAAACCCCATCATCGTTAAAATAAGAGTCATGTCAGATACGTGGTGCCTACCTCCAAAACTTTTTAAAGTTTTAAAAATATTTGCCAAAACTCACTTGTCCAAGGGAGTCCCCGTCACCACAGCTTGGTGAGCTCTTCCTGTGCAACTCCGTGAGGCCTGTGTGCTGGGGCTTTGTGAAGTTTACGTGTGTTAATTGGAGCCCTGGGGTGTTGGATGTTTGCAGAAGACCACACGGGGAGCTGAAATGGAGAAGTGTGTTGCTCCCCGAACCTGGAAGAAGCCCACGTGTGCTGCAAGGGTCGGCAGGGCGGTCGAGGCGGGGAGCTGGCAGAGACAGCAGCAGGACCTTTGTTAGGGTTCTTGGGGGGGGGTTCCCAGACTAAGACTGGGTTGGTTCAGTCCAAACCCGAAAGAGGGGGTTTTGGGAAGCTTGGTTGGGGTCTTACCAGAGGGCTTTATAGCAGGAAGGCCCTGGGAGGCAGGGCACTACCAGACAGAAGTCCAGCTGCTCACCGCCACCCATTAGGCAAATTCCAGAGGCAGAGTTTGGTGAGAAAAGAGAACTTTTATTCAAAAGCTGCACAATCTGGGAGGATGGCAGGCTCCTGCCTCAGAGCCCGTCCCCTCCAGGGCACCCAGAGGAACCCGGCCACGCTCTGCCAGACCAGTCCCAGGCTGTGCCCAGAGTCCTTCCCACATTTAAAAGGCCGTCCAGTGGAGACCACAGGTGGCTGCAGCACCACCATTCCTGCAGCTCAGCTTCTCTCTCTGCCCCTGTGGGCCTCGGGCTCCTTCCTGGAGTCTGCTCACTTGGCCGGTGCCACTGCTGCCGCTTCCCACACTGGGAGCCTGGGGCCACTGCCAACCATTGCAGCCAGCCACGCGGGGACTGTCGTGCCGGCGTCCGGCCACATGGCGTCCAGGGCCGCCAGGCCCCACAGCACTTCAGCCCGCGTGTCTGTGCTGTGGGTCCCGGGGAAGCAGCGAGTGTCTGCCTTCCCTCTGCTTAAGTCTCCTGGTCCAAACGTCCACGCAGTCTGGACGGGTTCAGCTCCCCTGCTGCCACCTTGACCTTTAAGGTGCACTTGCCAGAGTCCTGTGGTTTCCCCTTCAGTCAGGAACCGGGAGGGGCCCTAGGGCTTTTCCCTTTGTCCGTCACTGTTGAGCCTCACACAGACTCTGCAGTGACTTCCTCGGCCCTGTCTCTGCCCGGGGGCAGGGAATCTGTCCTCATGCACTGCCCTAGTTTGGTTACAGGGCAAGGGTCGGGGCGGCTGGTGCACTGCCTCAGGCCCCCTGCTCCTGTGGCCCCCGTCTCCCTCCAGTGCAGGGTCTGGCCAGGTCCACCTGTATCAAAGGGGAAGACTGTTTGTCACAGTGGCTGTGGGAGGACCAGGCTGGTGGAGACTCAGCACGTCCCATTAAGTCGACCCCACAGCCCTGGTGGGCGCTCGGCTGCACTGCGGTCCGCCGCGTGCCTGCACTGTGGGAGAGGGGAAGGTTTCTTCTTGTCAGTGTGAACGCCACCAACAGCCCCTTCTAGGAGAAAGGTCACAAAGCCAGCCCCAGAGTCTTTCTTGTCCTTGTTTCAAGCTCAGGGAAGTTCCTCCAGCTGACCAGTATGCAGACGGGTTTAACCCCATTTGATTCTCTTCTAGTGCCAGATGCCCCTCGAAACCTCCAGCTGTCGCTCCCCAGGGAAGCTGAAGGTGTGATTGTGGGCCACTGGGCCCCTCCCAGCCACGCCCATGGCCTCATTCGAGAATACATAGTGAGTGTCTTCCAGGCGCGCCCCAGGTGGGCTGGGGTGCGGAGCAGAGGCGTGTTCTGGTGACGGGTTTGATTTGTAAATAACAATCCGTCTCTTAGAACATTTTTCATCCCCTCTTCCGCTCTCTCCTCTGGTCTCCCTGTGAGGTGTTAGGATGCCCAGGCCTTCGGTTCTGTCTCACTGAACGTGTTTGCATGTCCCTTTAGGTAGAATACAGCAGGAGCGGCTCCAGGATGTGGGCCTCGCAGAGGGCCGCCAGCAACTTCACGGAAATAGAGAACTTACTGGTCCACGCTCAGTACACTGTGCGGGTGAGTCTCCCACCTGTCTCGGCCCCCGGCTCCGTCGCAGAACATGGGGAGGCGGGTCCTGCTTCCTGAGAGCTCCCTGCTTACCTTTGTGTGATGCTTAGCAATATGCACAGTACCCAGCCCCTTCCCTGGGGGGTGGCTCTTTTTCAGTCTCCCAAACCACTGTCTCGGAGAGCTTGTAGTCAGACTCTCCCCAGGCAACGGAGAGTGTTGGCCTGCTGCCTTCTGCCCAGGTGCCCTGCTAACTTCCAGCTGCTGTCCTTCCGCACCGACCTCTTTCCTCATTGTCGGTGGCTGCCGGGTGATGCAGCGTTCTAAGTGACATTTAGGAACTGATGTTGAGAGGTTCCTACAAAATATATTGTCCCCGTCATCAGTGTGAAAGAGGTAGATTTGGGGCAGATGTGGGTGTTGAGAGCCTTGAGTGCACGCGTGGGCTGCCTCGCACTGATGAGTCCCTCGGGACCCTTTTTCGTGTGTGTGTGTGTGTGTGTGTGTGTGTGTGTGTGTGTGCAGGTAGGAGCAAACACGGACACACACACACTCAGCCCCTGCTCCTCAGAAAAACCTGGATGTTTCCGAATCCAGTGCTAGTCCCATTCCCTGCGCCCAGGTTCCTTCCTGTCGCCTCTTCCCCCTCTCACTTCAGTTGCTGGGGCCCCTGCATCCCTCTGTGTACGTGTTTTTACATCCCATTGCCAAAGTCTCACTCCTTCAGCTTGCTGGCAGCGCTTGCTGTTGGGGTGTTGCCTTTACTCCATACTAATTAATACTCTGTCTGAAAAGGTGGCTGCGGTGACTAGTCGTGGGATAGGAAACTGGAGTGATTCCAAGTCCATTACCACCACAAAAGGGAAAGGTAAGTGATCCCGCGTGTGCAGACTGGGAGAGCAGCCCTGCAGAGGTAACTTCCAGCGGGACTGGAAGAGGCCGACGCGCAGATTAGAAATCTCCCCCAGCCTCTCCCCCAGCACGTGCGGTGGGCGCGGCCTTTCCGTGTGACTCTCAAATTGTTCCTCCTCCTAGAACTGAGCATTTCCTTTTTGAAAAACATTTTTAAAATTTATTTATTTTTAGGGAGAGGGGAAGGGAGGGAGAAAGAGAGGGAGAGAAGCATCAACCGATTGCCTCTCGTAGGTGCCCCCACTGGGGACCGGACCTAAAACCCAGACACCTGCCCTGATTGGGAATCAAACCTTTAGCTTTGTGGGATGACGCCCAACCCACTCAGCCACACCGGTCAGGGCAGAACTGAGCATTTTCTATTGTCAAACATACAAAGGCATTTCAAGGGCTGTTGGCCCCTTGCTTATGCACAGTATCGAAGTCGAAGGTGTCCTCTCCTCCCACCGGAGGTGCACGTTTGTTCACGGTGTTTTCGGTAGAGAGCTGTGCAGACACGTGCTGCAGCTCCCAGGGACAGTGACACGGTGTGCGGGGGCAGTTCCAGCCTGGAGCTGATAGTGCGGTGGCTGATTGCTGCCAGAGACCAGGTACTCTGGAGTGTGTTCTGCTTGGCATACGTCAGCTCATCTGATTGAACCCTGAGGACAACTCTAGGAGCAGATAAGGAACTGCCAAGAGGTTACATCAGTTATCACATAATCAGTAAGTAACAGAGCCCGATAGGAACCTGATCCGCCTGACCCCCAGGCCTGTGCCCTTAACCACCGTGAGCCCTGCTGCCTGACCGGGACATGTGCGTGTGGCCGCAGCGTGGCTTGGCTTCCTGGGTGCCTGGCTTGTCACCTGATGTGACTGGCATGTGTGCCTCAGGAGGGCAGAGACCTGGTCTGGTTTCCTCTGCTCTGTCACTGGCACCAAACGCGAACCAACGGAATGGTTGATGAATGGGTGAATTGAAGCAGTGGGGAGGCGCACTTGGGGAGGCACACTGTGTACCACCTGCCTGAATGGCTGCCTTGATCTTAGCCTTGGCACTGGGCACCTCGTTGATGGACTTCTGGGTGTCAGAGCCAAAAGCGTGGCTCAGAATGTGGTTGGGTGTTTTACTTTTTTAACCTGATTCTGTGAAAGATAGACTCTGGGTCTTGAGGAATCACTGTCTGGCAGCCTCTAAAATTCGGGGGGCATTGAGATCAGGGCACAGGCAGCTGTGTTCAGTGAAGCCATCCAGTCTTTGCGAGGATTAGGAGAGGGGTGCGGACTTCACGCCCCCCTAGAATGCTTATTGTGTCACTGCCTCTTAAAAATAAAATCAGGGTCAAAATATGCCGACTCTGCGTGCTGAAAACGAGGGGCTTCAGAAGGTCCACAGAAACATGCACCTTGAACTTCCCAGGCATAACTCACACCTGCCTTTCATAGTCCCTGTGGGTGGTTGCTTCTGTTAAAATTCTCTGATATGATTGTGATGAATCTGCTCCTGGTGCGTGTTTGGTGAGACTCTGTGCGGGAGGCAACTGTGTGCTGAGTCGGAAAGAATTGAATCTGTGACCTTGTATCCTAATAATGTCAAGAAGATGAAGGATACAGATAGCGGTGGCCTCAACCAGAAGCACCACGTTAATTAGTGACAGCAGTGGATTAATATCAGCAGTGAGAAAAACCACTGGTTTGCCAGCACTTTCTTTAAGATTTTATTTATTTATTTTTAGAGAGAAGGAGAGAAAGAGAAATATTGATATGTGAGAGGAACATCAATCGGTTGCCTCTCGAGTGTGCCCCAGCCAGGGACCGAACCCATTGCCCTGACACTCGTGTTTGTTACTTCACACGGACTGACCCCTCGGTTTGTGTCAGTCCCACACGTGTTCTTCAGCTTGGTCTGTGGCCAAGGAAATGTGTTCGGAGGGGATCATGACCTGTCCCCAGTCACACGATTACAACTCAGGTCAGCTCAACAGCCGCGCCTGCACTGTTTTGCTCCGAGTTGGGCCTGAAACACCTAATACCCGTTTTCCCTCTGGCTACTGTGATTTCCTCACGCCCGGGTGTATTACACAGTTGATTATCTGGAGAAAGTCCTCCAGATTTTGACATCTCTCTTTGCCACCGATTCTTAGCCACTCCTGTGAGGCACTCTCGCCTTGCCTGTGCAAGAGGCCTGTGTGCTGAGAGTCTAATAGGCAAGTTGTCATTTAAACATTGTCCCTGAGAGTTTTTTCCCATTGAGCCCATTACAGTTTTGTGCGGCAGCGCTCGCTGGGCAGACCTGCACCAGGGCTCGCGGGACCCTGGTCACGTGGGCTGAGAGCTGGCTTTTCCCTCTGCTGCCCTCCTTCCCCTTGCCCTCTCTCTGGTTGCTGGTGGCTTTCCCAGGGGGCACTTGACTGGGAAAGGAGAGAAAGGGAATATTAGTTGAGTGCTAGACACTTCACATACATCATTTTAGTGAATTTTCCCAGCTCTCTAAAGTGTCGATGCATCTTCAGGATCCATGAGGATAAGTACTTGCCCCGGGTACCCAGTTCACGTCCAAACAGGAATGTGAACTAAGTAAGGCGTATCAGATGCTGGAGACTGTTGTTCCCGTTTGCCATGCGCACCTTTACGTCCGTGGCATTCGCTGCATCCTGCCGTGATCCTTCCCAGAGGACTCGAGGCCCCTGGGTCTCTGTTGGTGCCAGTAAAGATGGTGCTCACTGCGCTTTCTGCCCTGGGCAGAAACGGGGTTGTTTTGGGGCCGTATGTGATGGAATGTCACGGCCCGACTTACCTGCCAGGACAGCTGTGTGCTCACCTGGTAACTGTGGGCCCACCCGCAGCTTCCGGAAAGCGGTGGTGAAGGACACAGACTAGTGACAGCAGCCGTAGAAATGCCCTTTCCTCTTCACAGAGGGTCGCTCTGTCTCTGGAGCTGGAGCGGTGTGGAGCCTCACCTCCTCCCTTCCGGTACGTGGTGTCACTCACCCAAATCCTTTCGTTTTCAGTGATCCCACCACCGGACATCCACATTGACAGCTGTGGCGACACCTCGATAAGCTTCACCCTGACCATGGAGACGGACATCAAGGTAGTGCTGAGATTTCAAATGGCCGTTGGGCGGGGCCTCCCTGTGTGGGAACTGAGGCAGCAGAGTCCAGAGAGACCCAGGGAAGCTGAAACACCTGAAAGGGCGAGGCTGGGCCCTTTCCCCACCAAGAGAACTTCAGTTTTCACATGCAGTCAGGAGGCGGTGTGAACACGGCATGCGTGCCCCGGGACCTCCAGCTTTCCTGGACTTCCTGGTGCTGAGCGCTCTTGCAGAGGCTCCTGCAGTGGAAGCGTCTTCCGAGAAAGAGCTGGACACTCGGAAACATAGCCATTGAGGCCCTCCCAGTATCTTCCTCTTCCATCATCACCAACCCCCCTGCCCAGCCCCTCTGCAGAGCCAGCAGGTGCACCATGGTCACCTGCGTTCCGTGGTTTCTCAAGCTGACACTGCCTTTCGCAGTGTCCTTTCTTGTCCAGGTCCCCTCACAGCCCTCCCTGTCTGTGAGGTTTGGGTGGGACAAACAGCCCCCAGAGTCCTTGTGCCATTTACTGAACTACGCTTTGATGTCATGCCTTTGACTTCAGAGACAGATGATGTAAGAACTGGCCTTATGTGGACCATGTCTTATCTGGTGTTTGGTCTCGAAAACCTTTCAGTTCTTGTCCCACATTTAAAGATCTTGAGATCGAACCCTTCCAGGAGTTCAGGACTTGGCAAAGGCATCTTCCCTGATGGTGGACACACTTGCTCCTGTTAGACCGTGAGGTCCAACCAAAACCCCTCCGAGCTCACCTCTCGGCCTGGATGGCAAAGACCCCCTGAGCAGAGATATCTCCTTAATGACCGTAACTTGGTTATTTTTTCAGTTTTTCCTCTTTCTGCCTTTATTCATTGGTTCTCATCCTTTTATTCTATATTAACTTTTTGTTGGAATGTATGTTTTATATCATAAATGGAATCACATTTGCTTTTAGAAGTAGGTGGCGTGTCACTAAACATTCAATGATAGCACAAATGGAACTGGCGAAAGATCAAAAGAAACCTCCTGCCCGTTGTGAGAAACGAGGGAGCGGGGGACCCCAGGTTTGCAGTGCTCTGTAGCCACTCTGCTTGTGACGTGTATTCTGGCTCCTGGCAGGTGAATGGCTATGTGGTGAACCTCTTTTGGGCATTTGACACCCACAAACAAGAGAAGAGAACTTTGAACTTTCGAGGGAGCATCTTGTCACACAAAGGTAATGCCTGGGAGCTCATCTGTGTGACAGGGAAGAGTAGGCTAGACCCACGCTTTTTAGCACTGGAAGTGGGGGTGTGTGTGTGCATGGGTGTGTGCGTGTGGGTGGCTGTGTGCATGGGTGTGTGGGGAGGGCTCCTTGGGCCATCATTCGGGGGCAGAGTGAGGATGCTGTGAATGACTCCTGACTCCAGGGAAGGGATCCCCTGGGGGTTCCTAAGCCCCCGTCTAACCTGATGGCTCTTAATGGAAATTGGAGACTTCAAAGGAAAAAAAACTGGAAAGAAGCCAGATTGACCCTACACAGATGATGTCTGAGTTCCAAAAGGAAGAGTTCCTGGATTCAGTGACCTGTCTCTTCTGGTTTGGTGTGCTCCTTCCTTGCTCATGGAGGAGCACGGGGCCTGGCGCGTGATTGGGGTTCAGGTGACATCCGTCCAGTGAACAGACGGGCAAGCTGAGAGAAGGGAGGGACTAACTCCCCCTTGTGTGTGTGAGAACAGTGCGGCTCCTCTGAGATTCCTATACCGGAAAATGGGCTCCAGGAAGGATTTGCTTTATTTCAGATTTAATGTAATTTATTTACTTCCATCGTGAGGGCAGCGTGTGAACGTGGAGAGCGACACAGCAGTGTCTTCCTTTCCTCTTCTGGCTGGTTTGCACAGTGCTTCTGATCATGTTTTGTTCCCGACAGGGGGTCAGTCACCGCCTTTCTGTGTCGGTGGAAAAGGAAGGCTGCCCCAGGGGGCCGCGCAGGAGTGACAATGGCACTGAGAGCTCACGGTGGCCGGCATGCACTGGGGCACCGAGTGTGCTGTTCCCGCCACCCAGTAACATGTCTGTGGGGTGTGCCCATTTGACCGATGAGAAAACGGGTTCAGAGGGTCTGAAGTAATCCCTGAGAAGAAGGGAGGGTGAGGATTTGAACCCACATCTTTCTAATTCCAGGGCCTTGATGTTGCTGCTCCCGAGTGGCCCCAGGAAAAGTAGGGTCCAGAGGAGAGGCGTGGCTACTGCCCGAAGCCTCGCGGGGCTAGCTGTGGGCCAGCATCAGGCCCGGCACTTCCTTACAATCTTCTTAAAAGAAATCTCCTCCATAGCCAACTTCAAGAACTGCTGTCTTTTTCTCTGCAAACTGAGAAAATGGACATAGAGAGTCTGAATACTTCGATCAAGGTGCACAACGCAAGTGTAGACTCACACTTTGTCCCCAGAGCCATTCTGGTTCCGAAGGCCATCCTGCTCGATGTCCTTTGTTCGCAGCACTTCTGCTCCATGACAGCATTTCCACCTGCTAGGAAGCGGGCACGTGTTTATTACAGAACACTGGAAAACAAACAACGTATAATGAAAATTTTAAATTTCCTATAATTTCAATTCCTGCGATAACCACTTTAAAATTTCAGATATTTTCTGGACTAAAATTTTCTCTTCGTTCATCTTCTATATCCTTTTTATGAAATGAGAATGAGGCTGCACGTAGTTTTATATCCTGCCTTTTTACTTAACGTGAAATTGTGAGAACTTTTTTAATCTCATTAAATATTCTTGGAAACAACTGTTATTGGCCCCGTAACAGTTCGTGGAATAGGCATGGAGTCGGGGGCACACGCATTCTCGCTGCTGCCCTGTCACCGGGCAGACACGCGGGCTCCATGGCGTCCTGTGGACACGTGACTGCGCCGACGTCAGGCTCCTCTCTGATGTCCTGGGTGACCAAGGTGGAGGCCGTGTGAGCTGTGGGAGTCATTAATAAATAACTGAATGGTTCTGTAAAATGATGGAAGTCCTTCAACATGTGGGGCTCCCTTAAACTGAGAGATTATACCCAAAATAAGAGTGTGCGTATCAGGACAAACTCTGTTCTGTGTTCGCAGTTGGCAATCTGACAGCTCAGACGTCCTATGAAATTTCTGCCTGGGCCAAGACTGAATTAGGGGATAGTCCTTTGGCATTCGAGCATGTCATGACCAAAGGCATCCGCCCACCTGCTCCTAGCCTCAAAGCCAAGGCCGTCAATCAGACGGCAGTGGAATGCACCTGGACCGGCCCCAGGAATGTGGTGAGTCAGCCTGGACAACCCGCCAAGGTCTCCATAGAGGAGGGCCTAATGCAGTGAACTGCCTGTGAATTTGGGCCATAGCCCACTCGGCCTCAGGCTTGCTGAACGCTGCTCTCATGGCTTCCAGAGGGTGCGGGGCCCAGTGAGCTGCCTGTGGGGGCTCCCACCTTCCTCTGCTGTGCACTTGGCCCTCTGCCGTGACATTGACTTCTGTTGTCACTCTGTGTGCAGGGCCCTTTCTCGTGCACCCTGGCACTCGGACCCCATCCCTGCCCTCTGGCTGGTCGTACTCCTCACCATGGTGGTTCAGGCCTGCTCGGGCCCTGAGCCTGTGCTCTGGCCTGGTCATCCCAGCTCAGTGAGAAGCCGGGCTCTGCTCAGGTGGAGGGACAGACGGGTGTCCACTAGGCAGCTGCCAGTATCTGCCCTGCTGCTCGCCCTCCACAGTTTGCGCAGCTTCCTACCCCACTTGGCACATCTGCTCGGCTCCCCACGTCAGGGCTTCACACTGGTAGAGTGCTGCCCTTTTGGGGATCCCCCTCTTGTCCCTGGCTCATTGTGTAGTCTTCTGGTATAGCATCTAACTGTTCCATGTTTGCAATCTGTTGCTTACAACTGTATCTCTTTTCCTTCTCTGCTGTCCCTGCTCAATCCCAAGGTCTTTGAGGGCAGAGACCATAGCCAGTCCCCTCTGTGGGGTGGGTGCTGCCCTCTCTGGTTGCTGAGGAAGTGAATGCTGAATGAAGACTTCGCTCTGAGTGCTCTCAACATGGTCCCCGGGGTCTTAAATGAGGGACTTCAAGAGAGTGAGGTCTCTGGCCACTGAGCCGATGTCCTGTTTTATCCCCTCCTCTTGCCAGGTTTACGGCATCTTCTATGCTACATCCTTTCTCGACCTCTATCGGAACCCGAGGAGCGAGACCACGCCACTGCACAACAAGACAGTCATCGTTGGCAGGGATGAGCAGTACTTGTTCCTGGTAAGCGTCCGTACCAGAAAGCCCAGAGGAGCTTCTCTTTTTAAGGGATGTATCGATTCCTGAGCTCCCAGCGCTGGTCCAGGACTGGGGCGCTGGAAGGCAGCTTCCAGCATCTGGGTTTGTGGACTCGCACGGCAGCACTGTGCTTGTCTGGAATAGTCGTGGGCGCCCTCGCCCACCGCGGGTCCACGCTGGAGGACCGAGGACTTGACCAGGGCATCACAGGACCAGAGGAGAGCTTGTGGCGAATTCTGCTTCTAGGAACTCAGCCCACATACTTTTAACACGTGTGCCGAGATGCATGGGAAAAGATGTAGGATATACTGTCGCTTGTGACTGCAACAGATTCGAAAGTGATCTCTGTCAAGAGAGCACTGGTCACAAATAGCATAGGTTCCCTGCGAGGACTGCAGGACAAGCGTCCAGAAGAAAGAGAGACATGGTAACTCCGAACGTGTCCACACTGGGAAGTTTCCATGCCGTATTATCAAGCGGGAAGTTAAGAACACAGTGTGTGTGATACTGTGTCCACTTGTGTAAGTATGTGTGCACCCATGCATCTAGAAGTGTGTGCACACACATACACGGGGCTGTCTACTTATATGTGCGTAAGACATTTCCAAAAGGAAGTGACAAACGGTCCCCTGGGCACCTCTGGGAAGATAAATCAGGCATCTAGGGTGGGTGGCGAATTACTTTACGTTCCACATCTTTTTGTGCCCTTGTCATCGTGTCCACTGAACGGAATGGCTCAGTGAGGGCGGCGTGTGTTTCAGGTTCGAGTGGTGGAGCCGTACGAGGGGCCGGCCTCCGACTACGCGGTGGTGAGGATGGTGCCAGACAGCAGGCTCCCGCCCCGTCACCTGCACGCGGTTCGCACGGACAAAACCTCGGCTGTTATTAAGTGGGAATCCCCGTATGACTTTCCCGACCAGGACTTGGTGAGTGGGCCCCTTGTCCCGGAATCCTTGCTGCGTCTCCGTGTGGTTTCGGGGCCGGGAGGGGAGGACCCTGTATTGGGGCAAGAACCATAGGCCTGGTGATTGGAGCTCAGCATGAGGCCCCCCTTCTGCCTGGCCAAACACGGGGGGTCATCATAGGTGCCTCTTCTGAGTTGTCCCTTCCCCATTATTCCCAGCTGCAATATTGGTTTGCCCCTGCCCCTCTGCCTTCTCACATTCCCTTTGCTGGCCTTCTGAAGTGGACTGGCTGACGAAGGCCTGCAGACCAAGCCCAGGCTGTCCCTGTGTTTCAAAAGAGTGTGATTAGAACCAAGCACACCCACCGTCTGCGTGTTATCTGTGGCTGTTTTCATGCTGCGAACTCAGAGCAGAGCCCTGTGGTAGAGACCATCTGGTTCTCAAAGCCAAAAATACTTACAGACTGGACCCAACATGAAAGTTTGCTGGCCCCCCCAAAAGAAGAGGCATTGGATCTAGA
Source organism: Macrotus californicus (assembly GCA_007922815.1). NCBI lineage: Eukaryota > Metazoa > Chordata > Mammalia > Chiroptera > Phyllostomidae > Macrotus > Macrotus californicus. Next base: position 22,137 of record VMDR010003308.1, read on the forward strand.
AAACACTTGCATTTCTCTTGCCCCAGTCTGCTTTTCCCTCCGTCCTCTCTGCCCGCCCAGCCCAGCCCCAGTGGTATTTATGTATTTATTTAAAAGTACATTTTATTGATTATGCTATTACAGTTGTCCTAATTTTTTCCCCTTTTATTCCCCTCCACCCTGCACACCCCCTATTCTCCCTCATTCCACCCTTTGTTCATGTCCGTGGGTCGGAGATACAAGTTCTTTGACTTCTCCATTTCCTACACTATTCTTAACCTCCCCCTGTCTATCTTCTACCTACCATTTATGCTTCTTATTCCCTGGACCTTTTCTCCCTCTCTCCCCCTCCCTGCTGAAAACCCTCCATGTGATCTCCATTTCTGTGATTCTGTTCTTGTTCTAGTTGTTGGCTTAGTTTGTTTTTGTTTTTGTTTTAGGTTCAGTTGTTAATAACTGTGAGTTTGTTGTCATTGACTGTTGATATTTTTTATCTTCTTTTTCTTAGATAAGTCCCTTTAACATTTCATATAATAAGGGCTTGGTGATGATGAACTCCCTTAACTTGACCTTATCTGGGAAGCACTTTATCTGCCCTTCCATTCTAAATGAAAGCTTGGCTGGATAGAGTCATCTTGGATGTAGGTCCTTGCCTTTCATGACTCGGAATACTTCTTTCCAGCCCCTTCTTGCCTGCAAGGTTTCTTGTGAGAAATCAGCTGATGGCCTTAACACTTGGTTGCAGAGACGCCTCCTGACTCTCAGTGTCTCCCTGAGCACAGCCTGTCCCTCTGTGCACCCCCTTTCCCCACATATGTAAGGAGCGACCCCGGAGAGAGCAAGTAAAGCTTGCTGTCCTCTGACCACATTCATTCATCATCTCCTCTGACAACACCCCAAACTGCCCCAGAGGTGGAGATGAAGAAGTTGAACCCTGGGTTTGGGGTTTTCTTGCCTGTTTCAAGCTACTGGCTCAAGTCACAGTGAATACAGCTTTCCCTGGGTTGTTGGGTTGACTTGATAGCTCTCTTCACAGTCCAGGCAGGGAGAACTTTTGTAAGATCGGCTCTGGCCACCCAGTGGCCTCCCCAAGAGCAGAGGTGGACGTCGGGGCTCACATGTTGTTGCTGTGGGTCACGGCCACCGGCATGTTATGTTGCCACCCCGACGTACAAGGAGGAAGAAAGGCATGTTCTGCTCACCTGTCTCTTGTCTCAGTTGTACGCCATCGCAGTCAAAGATCTAATCAGGAAGAGCGACAGGAGCTACAAAGTGAGATCCCGGAACAGCACCGTGGAATACACCCTCAACAAGTTGGAGCCCGGAGGGAAGTACCACGTTGTGGTCCAGCTGGGGAACATGAGCAAAGAAGCCAGCGTGAAGGTCACCACCGGTGAGCAGGCGGGGCGAGGCCACTGGCACAGGTGGCACCAGCGCCCCCGTTTTATCCACAATGGGGCGGGGCAGTGCGGGGCCCCTCTGGCTGCAGTGCGGTGGCCAGGGCTCTTCGGGTCCCATCTTTCATATCCTGGGTCTTTTTTACATTTCCTCCGTGCTAGCCGGTTTTGACGATTTTAGGGAAGTAGTGATGGAATGACCGAGAGGTAGGAGCTAAAACTGAGTGTTTGCCACTAAAGCCAAGCATTGCATCTGGGGACCTGGGTGAAGTCGCAGTGGTTCCCTGTGGCACCACCGTGTGCAGCGGTGGAGGGACACGGTGCCTGGGCAGTAGACAGGGGGACTTTGTGCCCGCCCGCGGCTGCCTTTGTTCAGGCTCACACTCAAGAAGCAGGTGATCTCAGAGTGGAGATAGCGTCTGTCACAGAGCCATCGGCGTGGGCTGTGGGCCGGGGCTCTCCAGCCCCTCACTGAGCTCTGGGCCCCGTTGGCTCTGGGGACAGGACGTAGGCGGGAAGCAGAGTGAAGTCCAAGTCCAGTCCCCTCCATGCCTCCCTATCTATCCCCACCCCGTTTGTTTTTGGCTGTCCCTAGGTCTAAGGGCTACTCAGGTAGGATCCAGATTTCTTGGGTAAAGATAACATAACAACAAAAGAAATGCCAGTTACAAGGTGTGTACCACATGCTAGGCTCTCCACCAAGCAGTACTTGTGTTCTGTGCCTTCCCTAAACCAACCCAACCCTTCAAGGCTAGCGTTCTTTAGTCTCCCTTTGACAGACACGGAATCAGTGACTCCAGCCTGCAGCCACTAACTGCTTCCTGTCCCATCTTTGACTTTCAGTTTCGTTATCAGCACCTGATGCCTTAAAAATCATAACAGAAAATGACCACGTTCTTCTGTTTTGGAAAAGTCTTGCTTTGAAGGAAAAGTACTTTGAGGAAAGCAGGGTGAGTTCCTTCCTCCTTCGCAGCGACTTTCGGCATCTGACTGAGACGCTGCGTGAGAGATGAGTCCCTCGGCAGCGGGTTCTCGAGGGTGAGGGAGAGAACAGGCAAGGGAGGGAGCTGGGGGTTAAAGCGCCGCCTTCTGTGGGGTCGCCACTTAGTGAAGTGTGGGTGCTGCCCATTAACGATGAGAATCTTTGCACCAAGCACTTTTCGGTCCTGAACTCACCTCCCCCAGAAGACAGAGGAGCGGGCTGGCACCTTCCCGTGAGTCCTGAAGCTGGACTGGGGCCCTGTCTTTCTTGGACAGTTTTGTTATTGGTAGAGGATGAGTTTTTGCAGTGTCGCCAGAAAAGAATTTTCTGGGACCCGCATGGGAGGATGGGGCTCTGTGGTATGGTGGACTGATAATGTTCAGTCAAGGGGGTTCTCCCGACTCCCCCGTGTGCCACCTCCGTTCATCTGGCCACGGCAAAAGTGCAGTCTCGCCTTCAGTAGGACCGGCATCAAGGCCGGGGCCCAGAGTTTCTGCTGCACATTTACGTCCTGCCCAGGCCAACATCTGGCCAGCTTGCCCCGTGTTCCCAGCTGCCGTCCTTGCTGTGCTGTGGGATTCAGCCTCCCTCCTGGAGCCCGCGGAGTTCCCACGGCCGTGGGCCACATGGCTATGGAGAGAGGACACACAAATGTGCAGGACAAGTGCAGGCCATCCCAGCAAGAGAGAGAGCTCAGTCCTTGGAGCCCACGCCACCTGCCGCAGGCCTGGTAGCTGCTAGGCCCCACGGTTGTGTGCTTCCAGGCTAGGGGGCACACGAAGGAATGGGGGCGGCTAGAGGGAGAGCTTCTTTGTTTTTTTGGGTTATACATCCTTGGCTTGAGAAAGACTGGAAGCTTTTCCAGAGTGACCAGCCAACTTCCCAAGCTTTCACGGACTTGGGACAGGGCCCATCCCCCATTGAGACCGACAGGCCTCCGAGGTCCAGCACCAACCCCGTGCCCCCCAACAATCTGGTACTGGCTGCGGGGAGGGAGGAGTGTTGATCCCCCTGGTGGGGCGCAGTGCTGTGGTGCCCCGGGGTGTGAGGCTGTAGCTTTCTCGTGACGCAGTCTCAGGCTTCCCATTTTATTAAAGCTCGATGTCTGAAAGAAGGTTCAGCTTCACTAGAGACCTAAATGACAAAGGTGTGGCACCTTGACATTGAATTGGCAATGTTTTGGGAAAAGAGAATTACCCGAATGAGCAGCAGTTGAGGGGACGAGCACTCCGGGAACGAGAACTGGTTCGACCTTCTGTGAGGCACTTCAGGAAGAGGCATCAGAAGCGTTAGAGGTGTTCGTGCTGTTCAATGCAGGTGGTCTTTCCTTTCAGTCGGCGGGAACAGCGTGTGTAAAGAGTTTATGTCCCGGCTGTTGGAGTGGTTTTTGTCACGATAGCAACGAAGCGGAAACAACCCGAATGCTCAGCAGAAGGGCACTGGTTGAGTAAACTATGGGTGGTTGATTTTTGTGTCACTCTGATTTTTCCCGTTACACCTTTGGCATTTTGCAAATGTTCCTCAAATCCGTGTGAGACAGAAAATAGTGAATGCTAGGGTGTCAAGAGGAATGTGGAGATGGGGTTCCAGGCAGGTGGCTTTGGGAGACTGGGTTTGGCAGCCGACAGTCATCCGAGGTCCGTCCTGGGGCAGAAGCCTGGCGCTTGGGCTGGGGGTACAGGTCAGCGGTGCGTTCCCAGGGGCTCTGGCGGAGTGCCGCGTGCCCGTTTCCACCCTTGACTTAGAGTTCTGAGAATAGACAGGCCAGGCCTATGGGGACCAATATGCAGGTCTCTTTTTGGTGGTGGGGTGATTGGCACTGGGGTGCCTAGGGATTGGCAGAGAAGGCCAGTAGGGCACACTGGTCCCTGCAGCAGGTGGCCTCAGGCTGTCTCAGAGTGACTTTCCCAGCACAGGACTCTGGGGCCGTGCCTGAGCCAGTCTGGCTGGACACACGTTTATGTCATCCAGTCCTCCTGCGCCTGCTGAGGCAGTTTTTAAGTTAAAGCCAGGCTGAGCTGGGGCTGCCATCAGCTTGGAAGAGCCAGAAGGCAAGGAGCTGTGGGTGTGGGCTGACGATGGAGCTCCCTCGCATAGTTCTATGGAGAAATGCCCTTTCTTTTCTGATGCAAGGTCTTTTTTCTCACCCCACTTCAGGAGTCTGGTGCATCTTGATTTATTATTAGATCCCATTATAGGAACTGCCCCTGAATTGTCCAGACTCTCTGTGACATTTAGTGCTGCTTGAGACCAGTGGGCTGCCCACCAGAGCTTTGGATTTGTGCCGAAACACGTGCTAACGTGGCTTTGGTCGGGGCTGCATGTACGGCCTCCGCTGGGCGCTCACCAGGGGCATGGCAGTTAGGTGAGACAGTTGGGAGGGAAAGTGCCCGTGTCCTGAGCCTGGCGTCCCCACGGCAGTGTAAAGAGCCCTCGTCAGAGGCCCACAGCGCTTGGACGTCCCTGAAAGCTCACAGTCAGGAGCTCACACAGATTGGACGCTGCCACAGAAGCCGTCAGGGTCCTTCCCGAGGCCCCTGAGTGACCACTCGTGCTTGTTTCCAGGGCTACGAGGTGCACGTGTTTGACAGCAGCATGAACACCTCCGCCTACCTGGGGAACACCACTGACAACTTCTTTAAAGTCTCCAGCCTGAGGTCGGGCCACAATTACACCTTCACCGTCCGAGCACGGTGCCTGTTTGGCAGCCAGTTCTGTGGGGAGCCTGCCGTCCTGCTCTATGATGACTTGGGGGCTGGTAAGTGGTGTGGCTGCCAGGTTCTGACTCTTTCTAGGGAAGGGCATTGGGGATGTAGTGTGGCTTGATGAAAACGCGTTTTTTATGAAAAGGTGTTGTTCTACAGTGCATTTAAAATAATTCAGTTCATGAGAACATCATTTATGTATCAGTTTGATCAGGCACTGACTTATTTGTAAATAATTCCTGAGCCAGGCACCGTGTGAGGACCTGGAGCTACACGGCAGCCGCGTTCTGTGTGAGAAGCTCAAGCAGGGGAAGGCGGCCAGGCTTTGTCTAAAAAGGAAGTCCCATTTGGGAAACACTAGGCTAATAAGGATTTTATGGTTTTGTTTTCTAGGACTTTTCAGAGCCTCCAATATGCCCCTCTCCCCTGTGATTCTCCAAGTTAGTAAATAATTTCCTTGTCATGGGTAGCTGATTTTACAGCCTTCCCTGCATTTTAGCTTGGAACCCGGGTTTAGCCTGGGGTCTTTCTTAGGGACACTCACGATACTGCTGTGAGGTCACACTGAGGGCAGAGGCGGAGAACCTTCCATTCGCACAGAGGTTCTGCTTAGTTTGCAGTCGCTTGGCCAGGATTTCGACAGACTTTGCCGCTGGTCTTTTTAGTTTCACTTGCTGCCAGCCAAGAATTGACTGGTGCTCGAGCCCAGACCCTGTGCGAGGCTGTTGTATGCTGTGCCGAGTCCTGTGTCCCAGGCGCATTCGGGTGGAATGCTTGCCCCTGGCGCTGCCCTGAACGAGGGAGCCTTGCTCACCATATCCCTTTGGAGAATCGTAGATATTAGAGGTTCTGGGAAGGCCCTACAGAAAACAGACAACAGGACTCTTGTGAGCCTGGTGCTTCATGGATAGAGCCTCCCTTTTAAGTAATACCAGTCAGCAACTGCTAAACAGACTTTGGGAAAAACTGCTGTGAGGGCAGCCGCCAGCGGCTGCTGAAACCAGGATTGTCAGATGGAGAGCACCTCCTGGTTCCGCCTGTCCGTCTGCATCCCCCGCGCCAGGTTCTGCCCGTGGAAGTGGGGTGCAGGCAGGAGCTCACTTCCGCTGTCCCTACCCCCACACTGTCTCCATCCTGGTGCTCCGGCCCAGGGCAGTGTTCTCATTCACCACCTCATAGGAAGTGTGGTGGCTTTTTGTTTGTTTGTTCTTGTAAGTCAATAATGAGAGAAATTAAAGACGCAAACATTGAATTGCTACATGAGGCTTGCAAGAAAAGGCTCTCTGGCCTGTCTCTGAGAGTCCCCTGTTGGGAAGACTCCCTGGGCAGCTGCCGGGTTTCTCCGTGTGGCGGAGGCCCGGCCCATGCCGCCTCGCCCGGCGCCAGGGTGCAGCCTCAAGCTGAGCGAGATGCTCAGGGAGTCTGCGAAGCCTACTTGCTTCCTCAGCTAACACTGACCCCCCAGTTCCCTTTTCGCAGCTGAGGCTCAGGTGCCCCGGGACTTCTGACTTTAGAAAAGTCTGCCTCTTTCAGGAAGACTGGCCTGAACCCCACAGGGGGGCAGCTTTGCCCGAGAGCAGCGACTTTCCACCTTTGCCATCACACGGCACACCAAAACACACATTTTTGCCAATCTGACCCCAAAATAGGTGTAATTTTGATTCATTCACACCCGACAGCTACTGTGGCGTTGCCTGCTGTCATTTTTGCACTTGCCAACCTCAAGGAAGAGAGGACAGTGCCCCCGACTCAGCGGTCAGCACTGTAGCTTTGACCACGCCGGCGCGCAGCGCTGGGGAGTCGCGCCCTAGGCCCTGTCCCCAGGCTCACCCAGCGCGTGTTTGCTTGAGCCCGTGGATGGGGCGTCACTGTGAGGCTAGAGACGCTTAAATGGCTTTGCAGAGCGCTTTGTAACAATGTGAGCTGTGTGTGAAAAGGCTCTCTTGCCCTCTCCTATTTAAGTGAAAAACCTCCTAACACCTCATGAGCTGGTAAGTCACTAGTGCAGTAAAGGAGTCCCATTTTTGTCACTTGATGGAGTTTCAGGTAATTGCAGGTCGGAGGGACTTCGGTGCTAAGTAGGGGAAGTAATTGCAATCTCATTAATTAGTGGTCTGATTTCCTACCCTCTTATGGAAGGCAGACAAGTGGTCTTAAGTAATGGTTCTAATGAAATCAACGTTGACACCCCAACAAAGGTCTGCCTTCCAAGAGACTATCTAAATAACCGACAAGGCGGCGATTAGGCGTCTAACGTAATTACCATGTTTGCACGCACAAGGCCCGAGTCTATCAGCTCACGCACTGAGCCGGCAAGCACTCAGGCGGCATGTGCCAGGCAGGCGGTCTGCGTGGGTATCGCAGACTCTTGGCTTTTGTGGTGTGTGTGGGGGGGGTCACTGAGCAGTGGCCTGGTCCTTTTCCCTGCCCTCACACAGGAGGCTTATGGGTTGTCATCCTCCCGTGGCAGGCGGGGATGCGTCGGCTGCCCAGGCAGCCAGACCGCCTGACGTGGCTGCTGTGGTGGTGCCCGTCTTGTTCCTGATCCTGCTGAGCCTGGGCATTGGCTTTGGCATCCTGTACACGAAGCACCGGCGGCTGCAGAGCAGCTTCACCGCCTTCGCCAACAGCCACTACAGCTCCAGGCTGGGCTCGGCCATCTTCTCCTCGGGGGACGACTTGGGTATGTGGCTCTTCCTCCTGGGGCAGATGCACAAAGCCAGGGATGTGAGTAGGAAGTACCTGCCATAAGCCCATCTTTGGGCTCTAGAGGGTCCTGCGTTAGCCAACAATCCCACTGATTTGGGTAAGCCAGTTGGAGCCCTTTGCTCTGAATTTGCTCCTACATTAAAGTGCCAGTGTTCTCCTCAATCCCGTGGTCTGGCCTGGCCATGCAGCAGTTTTGTGGAAGCATTGGTGGTAGCAGCTTGCCTTGGACAGGAAGGACAGAGGGGCCCCGGGCCTTGAGTACTCCCAAAGGATTGGCAGCTTCTCAAGGACTTCTAGCCCCCTGGTCCGTTGGAGCCCTGGGGGCACAGTATCTCTGGGGGTCCCCGTCAAGACAGACAGTCTCGCTCTCCCAGTCGGCTTCTGGCCAGGCACCCTCTCCACCCCGCTGCTCCTCTTCTGGCCACCTCACCGTCTCTCTTTTATGTATTGATCACATAGAGCATGGGGAGAAGAGGGGACTGTCCCTTTTACAATGTCTGCACACTCTAGTGCCAGACACTGATGGAGCTAGCAGGCCACTTCCTGCAGGGAACCGGGTGTGTCTGGGGGCTTTCCCCGGCTGTGGCTTCTCCAATTGCGGGTGCCGGAGGCGAGCTGCACGTTTCCTCTTCTGTAGACTGATTCTGATTGTTTTGTCTGCGAAGACGTTGGTGCCTTCCCATTCACTGATCATTTGAGATGAGCTGTTTGCTTCTTCTCAGCTCCTTTTTTGCTTTATTACAAGTTCTCGTACAGCTTGCTTGAATGGGGGGGTTTCTTTGCTTCTGGTGTGCAGGGCAACAGCAGCCATCCCATCACGGGGCCCGCCACGACCACTGAATGTGGGTCAGCACTCACTGCACAGGATCGTACCAGGGCCTCGAGGGACAGCGTTCGGCTGGGCCGCTGTCCTCCGAACACTTAAACCCTTCTGCGATCCTTTCCCTTCGAGCAGTGTGCGTTCAGCAGAGAAAACACAGTTCACTGCCCTGACCTAGGGTGTGGATAGGTCAGGTTGGGGGACTAAAAGCACCCGTTGGACTTCTAAGTAGATAGTAAGATTCTCCTTCCCAGAAGGTTGACAGGACTTGCTTGGTTAAGTTCAAGCTGTCATCAGAATAAGCTTGGCCACCTGTTGATGGGAGAAGGGGACCCAAGAGTGCCAGGGAAGCTAGGTTCAGTTTCGGCATTGATTGCCGGCTGCTGGGGCTGAGTTTCCTGGCAGGCTTGTGCTGGGCTGGGGTTGGGAGGGGCGTGGCGGTGGGAGGAGGGACCGACACAAGGGCACCGCAACTCACTAAGCACTGATGTTCTGCCTTTAGGAGAGGATGATGAAGATGCTCCGATGATCACTGGGTTTTCAGACGACGTCCCCATGGTGATAGCCTGAAAGAGCTTCTTCCCTCCCTAGAAACCAAATGGTGTAAATGTTTTATTTGATAAAGATAGTTGATGGTTTATTTTACAAGATGCACTTTGAGTTGCAATGTTATTTTTATATGGGCCAAAAACAAAACAAAACGAAGAGGAAGGAGTGACTAGACTGCAGTGACCCACTGGGAACTGGGAGCCAGGCTGATGGCAGTGGCCGCACGGTGCTGATTCGGTGGGAACGTGGTCTTGCAGAGCTGTGCTTGCTGGGCATGCTTTCCAGTCTGTGAGACTGGCCAGTCTTTTTATTTTTCTAAGACTCAGAAATGTATTTAATAAAAACTTCAAGAGAGAGTGGTGGGTGGAATCCCTCCTCCTTGAAATTATGCTTCAAATTTTAAATTTTTTAGGGTTTAGTTTATATGAAAGTGTTTGGTGGGGGAAGATGCTTCTATGTTGTTTTGTTAATTTATTGGGACTCTGTGAGGCCAGGCAGTGGGGTCACCGGACACCGCATGTGTTCTGAGCCCAGAGTTTGTTGGGGGGAGCAGAAGCACCCTGCTGCTGTCTGGAAACCGCCCTTTTCTGTTGACCTGCGTGTCAGGTGACCGTGCCAGAAGGCGCACACACGGCAGCGTGGCTCCATTGCACTGACACAGGACTGCCGCTTGGAGCCCTGCAAAGCTTCGGTTTCCAGTCACGGCACCGGCTGGGATCTTGGTGCGCTGCCTCCTGCGAGGCGTGGCCTTGAGAGCTGCAGAAGGGTGACACTGCTGCCTCGGACGTGGTGTCGTCGTCACCACAGGAACTGCTCTGGGTGGGGGAGCCGTGGACCTGCACCCGGACAGAAACCGTGGACCGCGCAGCCCCTGCACTTCCAGTTTCTGTTTTTACTTGTGACTGAGGAATCTCAAATGTGAAGTTGTGTGTTTGTGTTGAGGTGGCCACTTGTCCTTCAAAATCCACACCGACACATGTGGTCATTTTGAATTGGGTCAGTGCATTCTCTTTTATTCTCTTCTTCCATTTCCCTTGCCCATATGTCTGCCCAACTGAAAGAGAAAGTGCTGTTCACTCTTACAGAGATACAGGAGTCCATGAACTTGAGACCATTCAAACCCATTCTCAGAAGCAGCCACACTACTCTCTCCCTGTAAACGCCACCCCTGTGTTCCAGCGATGGCCACATGGTGGGGTGTGGGCTTCACTGTGGCCCCAGGGCCCAGCACGTCGTGAGCCCTGCGGCGTGAGTCTCCAGCAGCACGTCCTGTCAGCGGGAAGCGGTGAGCTCTGGGTGCAGGCCAGTCTGCTTTGGGACGGTCCGCACTGCCCCAGCTTCCAAACACAGCCTCTCCCTTGGATGCGGTGTGCCGCTTCTCACAAGTGCTTGCTTTCTTTTAACCAAAAGACTCATTCTTGGGTTATAATAGTTTCCTTCTACCTAGTGATTGTTTGGAAAACAAAGAGCCGATTAAATTTAATTTGAAGATATACAGGGTGGGGCAAAAGTAGGTTTGTCGTTGAACATATGGAAAATAATACAATGATTGACAAATTGTACAAGAACATGCTCCATTTCCCGCCCTCGTGGCTGCAAGCCTCTGCCCCACCTGCAGGCCGCGGGGTGCGGGAGCACTTCAAACTGCATATGCCAGTGTGTCCTGCCACTGAGGCTCTGCTGCTCCTGCCCACCGGCGGCAGCACGACCGACCGGCTCCCCCAGAGTCTGTGCTCTTGCCCCTCGTTCCCCTTTGTTACTCTTGTAAAGGCTGGAATTCCTTTGTTGTGTCTTACCTTGGAGTTTGTTCTCAACTCCAAGCCCACTCCTGCCCCCCCTTGTTAAGCTTTGAGTGGCTGGAAGACCAGCCGTCTGATGGAATGTAAGTCATTTACTTGAACCACGGGAAAGTATGTTTTCTTCTCTTTTTCCGCCAGCTATCTGGGACAGTGGTAAAAGCTGATAGAAAGGCCCTGAGACTTTATTTTCCATTGTTCCATAGGCAAGCCTTTTTATAGAGCGCATGTCTGCAGCTGGCGCCCTGAGCTGTTTCTGAGTATCCAGTTCTGATCACCAGAGCTTCCCAATGCTCAGTACCAGCACTGTGCAGGCCTGGCTGTCCCCGCACCCCCCCACCCCCCCACCGGAAAATGCCACTGTGCTGTTTGCGGAGCAGCAGCCTTTCAGAGCTGGAATATTTTATATAAATGGAAAAGCCAAGTTGCTGAAGACTCAGCTAGATGCAGCTATGCGTAAATTGTATATTTTTGTGAACTTTTGCAGCACGCACTCCCATTCCCTCTGCACAGCTTTGCGGGGTTTGATGTGCATCTGCTCTCTGCAGGGGTCCAGAGGTTGGACTGGCAATAAACTGAAAACAAAAGCTGTGTGTGTCCTTTGAGAGGGACAGATAATTGCCGTCACCGTGATCAGTTGGAGCCCCCGGCTGTTTGTGAAGAAGGGGTCTTTGCACCTTGTTGGAGGTGCCACCTCGGAAGTTCCCACTGTACAGGGCACACTAGACGTACATCACAAATGCGTGCGCGCACGAACCACTCCATGTGGCAGGCAGGGCATTGTGCACAAACTTCCCCTGGAAGCCGACTCTGCCCCTTTGTGTGCTGAATGCCGTTGAGCCTTGGGAGACACGGGTTCATGCAGGTGAAATGCCAGAGAATAGAGCTCTCCAGAGGATTCCAGGGGGAAGCCGTGTCTCCAGGCCTGTTTCCAGGTGGTGGGAGCCCCAGCAAGCCAAGGATGCGGTCCTGATGCTGGGAGCGGGCCACAGTTTCTGACGGGGAAGCAGGGTTCCCGGGCTCCACTCTGTCAGTGGCACTCGAGGTGGTCCAGTGGGACACAGCTGTGCGTGTTCTCTCCTGCCCATCGTGTGTGGCCCGCTAGATTCCACTGTAACTGATGTGGGGAGGAACTGGGGAGACTGATGATGTTGTGAGGCCCTCACAGAGAATCGCCCACTTCTCCTTGGAGAATGCTGCCTTCCGACATTCACCTTGCAGCCGCTTCATTCAGTAAGATCATATTTCCAGGACTTCCTTAAGGGCAGAAACCCAATCCCACTGAGGGGTCATGATGAATTCCTGAAAAGGTTTTTCTCTTCCTTCAGCAGGGAGTGGGGCAGTCCTTTGGGGAACAGGTCCAGGGTCATAGAAGCAAACAGAACACCACCTCCATATTGGTTTTAGGAATTGACTCTACACTGTACAGAGTCTCCACTTGGGTTGGGATCATATCTTGACATGTTATTTTTCTCAATGGGAGTGTGTGCTGCCTTTCAGGTACAATTTTTGTGTAATAAAAGCCAGTGAGTTTAGTTTATATAGAATCCTTTCTATGCAAGACAGATATGGAATAAATACCAAGAGGTATGTACTGCTAGGTACCGGGACAATGAACATGATTTCGGAAGGGGTGTCGCCACTGAGCGTGGACTGAGGGAGGAGGGGTTGTGCCTGTGGCTCTGCCCACTGACTGAGCAGCCGGGTCATGGACTAAGTATCAGAGCCAAAGGCCTAGGAATGGTACTAGCTTCATGTAACGGCCCCAATGGAGGAAGTGTGGGTGCCGAAGTGGGACAGTATGCTCCGATATTCCATGTCATTTTTTCATTTAAAGACTTGTTATGAATTATTAGAAACTTTAAGCAAAATCAAAAGTATTTGCAGCAAAATAAAAGCCTACTCTGCTCTTATTTAAAGTGAAATGCTGTATACTTGTTTTTCTCCAAAATGAAAATAGGCATTTATGACTTCAATTGCCTTGGTAAGTTTCCAAACCACTGATTTGTGCTGAAGATTTTACTACATTGTCGCACAACTGGAAGATAGTTTCTGTCTCAATGTCAACTTTTTTCATCGAATAAAAACGTGACGGGGTCGAGAAGACACCCGATCACAGACCTGCTTGTGTGGTGAGCCATTCTTCTGGGGACAGTGAAGGCAGCTGCTGCTGTGTCCGAGCCGGTCCGGTCTGTCTGCTGTGGGAAGGACCCGTGCTCGTGGGCGAGCGCTGCCGCCTGGACCCATCCTGTTACCGGGAGCTGGTCTCGGGGTGGGGGTGGGGGTGGGGGGGTGGCTCCTGGAGGACAAGGCATCTTTGTGTCGCTGAGGGGTGGGCAGATGTGGAGGCCCTTTTGATGTGAATGGAGCTTTTCAGCAAGGGCCGTGCCTGGGGTGGATCCCTCCGTCCTGCGGGTGCATTCACTAAGACACTGCGAAGAAGGCAGTTTTTTTGTCTAAGAGAAGCCAGGAGGGAAGGGTGAGGAGCTGGGTGTCCAGGGGCACCTTCTGGAGGTCTCTGCAAGAGGCACTGAAGTCTTGGGGAGAGCGCTGCCCTTTCCTTGAGCGGAGTGGGAAGTGGCTGGACCTGTAACTCAGGATTGGAAAGGGGAGCTTGGGGGAGGGGCAGGTGGTTTCGACTGAACAAACCTAGTAATGCTGCTCTGGTGTGAGTTCTCGAGCCCAAGTGAAATGAGCGTTCTTATCCTGTTTCATAGATGAGGAAAAAGAGGCTCAGAGAGGCGAAGTGATTTGGTAAAGGGGAATCAGCGAGTAAGAACAACACCGGCCTTCAGTGCCAGGTATTCCGGGCCCCAGATCCTGCTCTCTGTCCTGTGCAACTCGCCTCCGGTCACCATTCAGTGTCAGGGAGAACTCACCCCAGCACCTTGCATGCAGAGCAGCCCAAGGGGATACTTAGCCCTGGGTGAGTTTACCTGGTCATAGCCCAGCCCTCAGGTCTTTAGGCCTAGATAACTCTAGTCAACACGTGGTAGTGAGTTCACCTCACGGGCAGACGCACCTAACCACGCTCCTGAGACTGACAGGCCACAAAGCCGTCATCCTGTTGGGTAAGTGGGTGCGGGTTCCAGGCCTGTCACTCAGCGTGTCAGCGTGGCCAGCATGCTCTTCCCTGGAGGGACAGCCCCTGGAGGCCAGTCCCCTCAGTCACACACGTGGGAGAGTGTCTGTGAGGACAGTGGCTGCCCAGTAAACACTGCGTGGAGGGAGGCGTGGCGGACACTCGGCTACAGGAATGGTTTACTCCATGTACACTCAGTATTTGAGGCTTCCAGGTTATATAGCTCCCTTCACCCATTTTGATTTCAGAAGCCTTGATAATGGGGCCTTGATCCTTGAAGTCCCTTGGTGGAGAGTCCCTCTGGGTGGCTCTTGGGCACTGGCCCCGTCGGCCACTCTGACCCGTGTCTCTGGGTCCCACAGTCGAACACACCCACTGGTTAAAGCGTGCTGCACTGACTGTTCGGACTGCGCCGCAGTGAGACCTGCCCGGCCTGCGAGCCAGCGTATCTGTAAGATCAGTCCCCCCACTGTTAATGTTGAGGCTGTGACTCTCGGACAACCCAGTTTTGGGATGCTAGGGGGACACCTCAATGTGGCCCCCACATTTGCCTGTGTCCGTCAGCGATGAGTACCTGGTTCCCCGGCCCAGCACAAATTAAACGGGGAGACCCTGACGATGAAAGGTAAGAGGCTTGCAGTTCAAGGACCAGAAAGCCTTCCTGAGAGAGGAACTCTGCGAACAATGACAGGTCGTCTAGGACCCCGTGCTCAATGGCACGGTGCCTCTAGGCCCAAGAGGGACAGACTTTCACATGTCACATAGCCCACTCAGCTAGAATGGCAGTTCCTTTCTGCTGAGCCTCTGTTCCTGGCCAGTCACTGTGATAAACGCTATAAACGTTTCTTTTTCATTTTAAAAGTGATCTTGTGACTTAGATACTAACTTTCATTTTAAAAGATGAGGAAAATTCACTCAAAGAGAGGGTGAGTGACCTCTCCAAGGTCTCACGTCAGAAGGAGCAGAGTCAAAATTTAGTCCCAGGCCGACTTCGTTCTTAGGTTTCTATTCTTCCTCACCGTTCTCCTTTGTCCCTGTGGTGCAGGGGCAGAAGTCTGTAATGGCAATGCTGACGGTTTAGGGACTCCAAGGGTGTAAGGAATACATTTTTTTAAATTTAAGTGTGGGTGGTATAAAGTACCAGTTTCATTTGTACAGTACAGCTATTCAACATTTATGCACCTTACAGTGTGATCACCACACCGAGTCTACTGTTCATCTGTCAGAGTGCACACTGATCCCACTATTATTGACGCTGTTCCCCTGACCTTTCCTAACCACCCCCCATGCCCCTCCCTCCTGGCAACCATCCGTTTGACCTCTGGTTCTATGTCTCTTGCTTTCCTGGACTCCAATATACGTGGAGCCGTAAGGTATTTGTCTGACTGACTCACTTAGCCCAGCGCCCTCTAGGTGTGTCGTCGTCCCCCCCCCCACCGCTGTCGCAAACGGCAGGACTTCATTCTCTGGAACCCCTCTACTGCTTCCGTGTCTTGGCTGTTAAAATGTTGCAATGAACATAGGGATGCATGTATCTTTTTGAATTAATGTTTTTGTTTTCTTCAGTTACAGACCCAGAGGTGGAATTGCTGAGTCATATGGTGGTTCTACTTTCTGTGTTTTTCTTTTCTGAGGAAATTCCATACTTTCCCCCCGTGGCTGCACCAGTCTGCAGTCCCACCAACGGTGCACCGGGCTCCCTTTTCTCCACGGCCTCGGTGGCACATGATACTTGTTGACATTTTGATAGTAGCCATTCTGACTGGTGTGAGCTTGTAACTCATAAAGGATTTTCATGTGAAAGATTAAAATTGGTGTTTGGAGACATGAAGTATACATACTTAAATTTCTCTGTGAAATTATTTACGTGGAACCCAATATTCCCTACTGGCGCTAGATCAGTGAAGCTTCTTTTTTCATTTCTCATTATTTATTGATTTATTGAATTGCAGCTTACATCCAATATTATTCTGTATTGGTGTCAGGTGTACAGCATGGTGGTTAGACAGTCATGTACTTTACAAAGTGGCCCAGTATTTTCAGCACCCACCTGGCGCCCTGTGCTGCACCTTCCGTCCCCGGCTGTGCTGCCTAAGGTTCGTCCTGAGAAGCACTCACCTGTGCTTCGTAATCCCTTCACCTTTCTCACCCGTCCCTCCAACCACCCTCATCTGGCAGCCACCAGTCCACTCTCTGTGCCTGTGAGTCGGTTTCAGGTTTTTTTGTTTTGTTAGTGTAGCCTTTTTTTAAGTTAGAAAATGTTTTATAAATAATTCAATAATTAGAAACATGGAGGTTATTTTTGCTTGGTGACAACCCAGTTAAACTTTATCAAAACCCTTTGCATCTTGGGAAAGAATGTTCAGCGCACATTTTATTCCCCTTTATTTGAGTGCACGGAGGGCATGCCACTGCCACGTGTCCTGTTAGGGCCGAAACTGGGCCAGCCTGGGACCGCTGGCATCCCGGCAGAGGGAGGGGCTGCCGTTCTTTTCACCCATCTCTCACTGGCTTTGGTGCTGGGCCCCAGTAACTTTTTAAAGAGCATGTGTGGGGTGATTTGCGCCTGCAGCGATTTACAGAACAATGACATTAAAATGCTAATGTGGTCATAATGTCGCAACCCTATATTTAAGGCCAACTGGTCATGTTTTGGAATATTTGTATGAAAACAATGAAATTTCATACTTAAAACTTGGCTTCAGCCAACTTTAAGGAAGAAAATGAGGCTTGAATTTAAACGTAAATCAGCCCTTTGTGAAACATGCCCTTTGGCTGCACGCTTGGCCACGAAGCCTTTAAGGCCTATGGAATGACTAGGTCTTGTAAGTAAAACTTACTGCTCACTCTCTCTCTGGCAGAGGCAGAACCCCTCGGTTTCCCAGGGACGGCCCACGCCCCAGTGGTGCTGAGCGGCCTGAGCGTGTCTGTGCACACGTGTGTGATGGAGTTCTTCGCAGGAAGTAGATGCACCACACGAGAACATCCAGCTCGACTTCATGAGGATACCTTGTTTCCGACCCCAGCCGTTCTCAGAGGAGGACATTTTATCCACGTGGAGGTGTTCGCAGCCCTGAATACAGAACCTCCAAAAGGTGGCGCAGAGACATTTTGAGCAGTGGTGGTGGGTGGCAACGAGTAATACCACCCACTATGTGATGGCTACACGCCAGGCCTTCTGCTGAGGGTTTTTTTGTATTAGCTCATTTAATCCTTGCAATGGTTCTTCAGGGAGGATGTTATTCTTATATGTGTAGGTGAGGAGACTAATGTACAGGAATGTCAAAGAATTGACCGAAAACCACAGCAGCTAGTAGGAGGCAGCACTGAGGCTTCAACCCAAGTCACCTGGCTCCATAGTCTGATTTTCATTATTTCACAACTACCCCAAGCGGCTCTTCTGATAGTTGTTTTTGGGTGTATCCATTTGGAATTGATTTACCTTTTTTGGAAAACATTTTTTGGGTCATAAAAGGAATGTGGTTACACTATAGAAATTCCAGGAAAACAAAAGATCTGAGAAGAAGATGACGTTTCCAGCAATCCCAGAGAGCACCACCAGTGACATTGGGTGTGTGTCCTTGGGTCACTCGATCTGTGTGAGCAATTGCACCTGGTTACAGCTCTGTCCTCATGAGTCAAACCCAGAGCACGTGGGGGAGTTTTCCAAGCTCGTGCTCCTTCTGTCAGGTCCTGGTTCCGCCTGCAGATCTGAATTCTGGTCTCAGAGCCAGGGCAGTATTCTCCTTCCCTTTGTCACTATAAGCAGTGTTGATTCGACTTACTCTGAATACCAGCAGAGCCAGAGATTGTCACCATGCCACCAGCTGCGCTTGAACCTGTTGTCATAGTCAAGTTCTTTGAAGCACCTTCTGCACTAATGAAACTCATAGTAAGATTTATGTGCCACCTCTGGCCCACTTAGGTTTCTCTATTGCGTGTTGTGCTGCTTGGAATATGGGAGGGACAGCTATCAGTGCGCCCCAGCAAAAGCAGCAGAGAGCGTAAGCAGATGTGGCCGAGTGTGAGACTGATGCACAGGCAGAAGGCAGGTCGCAACACAGTTGCCACATTACGCATGTTTGGCAAAAAAGTAACCTGACTAGCCAAGAGGGATGTGTCTGAACTTTGAGGAGTCGGAGGCGGTGGAAGGAGGGGTCTAAGGGTTGCTAGGGACCAGGAGATGGGATCGGCTTGTGTGCGTCTGTGTGGCAGGGTGGGGAAGATGTGGGAGGAGCTCTGGAGGCATTTAGTCTGGAGCCTTGTTACGCATCGCTGTGTGACTTCGACTGTTCCCTACTGCTGCAGAATTTGACGATGCGCTGAGCAGATTAGGGCGAATGACACATTTCCAAAATGTAGCAAACTTTCTGAATAAGGGCCAGACTGAGTGGGGGCTCACTCTTTTTAAAATGTATTCCACACACAAGTGAGTTTCTTCCTCACACAAAGACATCTGGGCTAGAAGTGGCTCTGAAGTCCCCCATTGGGAGAGAGCACACAGAGTGTGAACTCCGTTTCAGGAGCATAAGCCAGCCCTGTCCGTGGAGACTACACACCTGGACAGCAGAGCACAGAAGTGGAGACTGTTGATCTTGCGGAGAAACAGGGGGGCTTTTGTGAAATAAAACTCTGTCGTTCACCACCCAGAGTCTTCTAAATAAGGGTTTGTTTATTTCCACAGATTCTTGAACAATCCGTGATGCTTAGTGAAATTTGTTGGTGTAGGGAGCAGAACTACCATCCCCAAATATGCCACTTCGGCATATTGATTATTTTCATTAAAGTTACTTAAGAACTAGCTAGTGCAAGAGGGACATTCTGACCCTCCTTTGACCTTGTGGAAGGAGGAAGTGAGTCTTCCCTGTGAAAGGGGCCTCCCTGTCGCCAGAGACAGGAAATTCAGGGCTGAGAAAACTGTAAACGAGCCACCCTAACCTTTTTCACTAATTAGCACCAAAGTCTAAGTTTCTTCACAAATTTACTTTTTAATCTGTAGCAGAAGCAGGACCTGTCAGTTGCCCAGGGGCTGATGGAGCCACACCCAGTGCTGACCTGGTGTTTAAGGTAGCTCAGTGACACTTTCTTCATCTCAGCTGGGCAGGGAACGTGTGAAATGGCAAACAGTTTCCCTAAGTATTCCACTGCATCAAATAGATATGCCAGAGCTAGAGGGTAGAAGACGTGGGTTATATGTGAATACTGCTGAGCCCCCTATTGAAATCTCTTATACATGTCTGCAGTCTCCAGGCTAAGAAGGTGTCAAGTGGGAAGAAGACAGAATTCTGAGGTTTGGGGAAGTGCCTAAATAAATTAAAAACTAATGCCAAGTCTCAAGGTTTTGGGGTGGCAAGATTCAAACCTCATTCAAAAAGCAATGAAAAGGGTGGGGGTGGGGGGGGAATGCAAACTGTAATTGAACAACAATAAAGTAATTAAAAAAAAAGCAATGAAAAAATGTCCTCAGATGAGGATAAAAAAAACAGTATGGAATGTCCTCAAAAATTTATAAATGGAATTGCCCTATAACCATCCCAATATTTCCACTCCTAAATATATATTTGAAGAAAAACACACGAATTAAAGGATATATGCACCCCCATGTTCATTGCAGCATCATTTATAACAACTAAGATACTGAAGCATCCCAAGTACTCATCAGTGGACCAGGGGATAGAAATGTGGTGGAATACACGCACAGTGGAGTACCACTCAACCATAAACAAGAGTGAAATTTTACCATTTGTGACAGTGTGGGTGGACCTAGAGGCGATTGTACTGGGTGAAATAAGTCAGACAGAAAAATTCCATATGATTTTACTTATATATGAATCTAAAGAACAAAATATAAAATAGAAACAAACTCATAGATACAGAGAATAGACAGGTGGTCGCCAGAGGAGAAGGGGGTTGTGAGGCTGGGTGATAGAGGTAAAGGTGTTAGGAAGTAGAAATTGGTAGTTACTGAATAGTCACTGAGATATAAACCACAGCATAGGGAATATGGTCCATGGCATCGAGGTAACTGTATGGGGCCATGCGGGCACTTGAAATATGGTGGGGACTACTTTGTAAAGTGTATGATTGTCCAACCACTATGCTCTGCACCTAACATTATTAGAGAATAATGTTGAATAAAAATTGTAATTGAAAAAGTAACAAAAAGGAAATAAAATTGTCATTGGCTGCTTACCTACACTTAATTAATAATATAGTACCTTGTTTCCTTTTGGCTTTTTTTACACAGACCATCTCAAACGAAAGGGTGGATGAATGGTAGAACCCTAGTACCCAAATACTGTCCCCTAATCTAGCACTATCCTGTTGTACTGGAGAAATGAAAACTGATTATAACTTCAACCAAATGTACAAATAGTAGACAATCTTTTTGTTTGTTTGTTTGTTTACAAAACCTACATAGAGAATAAATTTTTGAATAATCAATTTGCCTTTTAAATTTTTTCCATGGTATCCCAGGTCCCTCCCTTTAGCAGAGATAGTGGGGTGCAGGTGATACAACTACCTTAACCATTTCATCCTGAATTCTACAAGTTATGCAAATTCATATAAAAATATGGAGGCTCCAAACCACAAATTAATAGGCTGTTTTTTTCTCCCTACTCTGCATGCCATGAGTGGGATTCCTTCCCATCACCCCATCTTTCAGACAGCGGAAACATCGGTGCACATGGCTTCATGCTAACACCCGGGCGGCCTGTTGCTGTGGGTGGAGCATCACTCCCACTGGCCCAGGGCAGGGCTGCAAGGGAGCCCTTCCATGAGTGCTCGTATTTGTCCACTTCTGTGACGGGGTCAAGGAGGGTGGAAACTGAGAATGCATCCTTGAGTCCGGGGTAGTCTCTTGTCACATGCCATTTTTCATTTAAAAATTAAAAATGGAACTGCCTTATAACCCAATGAATCCACCCCTGGGTATATATTTGAGGAAATGCAAAACACTGATTTGAAGAGGCATATGCACCTGTGCGTTCCTCCCAGTTATTCACAGTTGCTAAGATACAGAGGCAGCCGAGTGCCCATCAGTGTGCTGGCTAAGCTTGCAGGCAGGGCTGTGTGGAGGAATGCCATGCACACACACGTGTGGCCTGAGACATAATATGGTTCATTGGTGAAATGACTCACACGGAAGTTTCATTAGGAATTAATTATCTGATTGAAGAGTTTCATGGCTATTGGAATGCCTTGGCAGGAAGTTCATTTTACCTCCTTATTTGGTAAAACTCCCCCAATCCTATTTTGGATGGCAAAGCAAAGGTTCTCTAAAACTGAAGGCCATACTGTCTACTTCTCTTCTATTACCCACACTTACTACACCACCCTGAACTGAAGATTATTTTGGAAAGTTTGTTGGGTGGATGATTGGATGAGTGGGTAGTAATAACTCCCACTTATTGAGGATGAATAATGTGCCAGGCACTACCATTTTATTTAATATTAAAAATCCTTTGAGAGTTCTGGCCAAGATGGAGCAATAGGTAGAAATGCTTCACTTCCTCACACAACCAAAAGAAGGATAACAATGAATTTAAAACAATAAACAACCAGAAGTGCCAGAAAATCAAACTGCATGGGACTCCAACAACCAAGGAGTTAAAGAAACAGTCACCCAGCTGGGTAGGAGGGACGGAGATGGGAGATGGGCAGCCGAGAGGAGAGGATATGTGGCAACATGGTGGACTGCACTGGTGAGGCAGGGCAGGCTGACCAGGAAACTCAAGACTCAAAGCTACCTGTAAAATGCTGTGGGGGGTGCAATGGTGGGAGAAACTCCCATCTCACAGGAGAGTTCGTTGGAAAGTGGGGCTAGACCAGAATGAGGGAATGGCATTGTTCCCTCTCTGACCCCTCCCCCACAGACAGCACCACAACAGGGCAAAGAGGGTTGCCTTGCCCTGGCAAATACCTAAGGTTCAGCCCCCTTACGTCATAACAGGTGCGCCAAGAAAAAGAAATACGGCCCAAATGAAAGAACAGATCAAAACTCCAGAAAAAGACTAAGCAACAACGGGGAGATAGCAAACCTAATAGATGCAGAATTCAAAATACTGGTGATCAGGATGCTCACAAAAATGGTTGAATATGGTCGCAAAATGAAGGAAGAAATGAAGGCTATGCTAAATGAAATAAAGCAAAATATACAGGGAACCAACAGTGACAGGAAGAAAACTGGGACTCAAATCAATGGTTTGGAACAAAAGGAAGAAATAAACATCCAACTGGAACAGAACAAAGAAATAAGAATTCAAAAAAATGAAGAGAGGCTCAGGATCCTTTGGGACAACCTTAAATGCTCCAACATTCAAATCCTAGGGGTGCCAGAAGGAGAAGAGGAAGACCAAGAAATTGAAAAGTTATTTGAACAAATAATGAAGGAGAACTTTCCCAATCTGGCAAAAGAAGTAGACTTCCAGGAAGTCCAGGAAGCTCAGAGAGTCCCAAAGAAGTTGGACCCAAGGAAGTACACACCAAGGCACATCATAATCACATTACCCAAGATTAAAGATGAGCAGAGAATCTTAAAAGCAGGAAGAGGAAAGTAGAGGGTTACCTACAAAGGAGTACCCAGAAGACTATCAGCTGATTTCTCAAAAGAAACCTTGCAGGCAAGAAGGGGCTGGCAAGAAGTATTCCAAGTCATGAAAGACAAGGACCTACATCCAAGATGACTCTATCCAGCCAAGCTTTCATTTAGAATGGAAGGGCAGATAAAGTGCTTCCCAGATAAGGTCAAGTTCAAGGAGTTCATCATCACCAAGCCCTTATAATATGAGATGTTAAAGGGATTTATCTAAGAAATAGAAGAAGATCAAAACCTATGAACAGTAAAATGACAACAAACTTGCAACTATCAACAACCAAACCTAAAAAACAAAAACTAAGCAAACAACTACAACAGGAACAGAACCAGAGAGACAGAGATCACATGGAGTGTTATCAGCAGGGGAGGTAGAGGGGAAGAATGAGGGAAAAGGTACAGAGAATAAGAAGCATAAATGGTAGATATAAAATAGACAGGGACAGGTTAAGAATAGTATAGGAAACAAAGCCAGATAACTTATATATACAACCCTGGACATGAACTAAGGTGGGGGAATGCTGGAGGGCTAGGGGTGCAGGGTGGAGGGGTGATAAAGGAGAGACAAAAGTTGGGAAAAGTGTAATGGCATAGTCAATAAAGTATACTTAAATATACTTAAGTATATTTTCAATATACTTAAAAAATAAAAATCCTTTGAAATAAAGATAGTCATCATCCAGAGCTCAGAAACAGAGGCAGAGATGCTGAAGGTGTTTGCTTCAGGTTTACATCCAGAGTGGTGACTCTGAGAGTGATGGGTGGAGACAAAAGCCTGGAGGGAGATATCAGAAAGGAGAAGAGATCTCAAAGTAACACCCATATATTTCAGCTTCTCCCCAAGTCCAGGAGCCTGGGACAAGCCAGAGGGTAGGTGGAGGCCTGGAGTGCTCAGGAACCAGGGGCACAGAGCTGTAAGGAGGTGGTGTTCAGGCCTGCCCAGCAAGGGAGGAACCCTGAAGGATTCTGCAGAGCACTTCCTCTGTGCCAGGCGGAATTTCAGTGTTTTTCACACAGAATCTCAAGTTGTCTGGGCTCTGGGCTCTGGGCTCTGGAATCACAGGCTGACTTCAAATCCTGCCTGGGGAGCTGTGACTCTGGTGTCTTAACATTTTTGCACTTCAGTTTCCTTGCCTGTAAATAAGGATCCTTTAGCACCTACCTCATAGGGTTGTGTAAGGATTAAATTAGATCATTAAATGCATTAGACAATGTATACAAATGCCATGATTATAAACATTCCTGGGGAGGTGTCCCCTTCCCTCCTTCCTACAGCCCTGGAGGTGGGCTCTATTCTAGCACATGAGATCTCTGGTGTCCACAACAAGAGGGGCTTCCAGACATGCTGGGTGGACGCTAGGTCCGTGTGGAAGGAGCAGGGAATGGGCGGGGAAGAGGGAGAGTGCGGCTACTCTCCCCCACGTTTGAGAGGGGGCTAGATGGGCTGTGCCTGTCTGAGCACAGCATCCAGACAGATCCTTGTTGCTCCATAGTGTTTGCTGTGGCTACTGCAAGTGCACAGAGTGGACCTGGTCACTGTGGCACAAAGGGAGTCGGCCGCATGGAGGTGCCAGAGTGGGAGGAGAGATGCAAGAAGGCGGAGTCCGCTCTCTCAGCAACACCACCGTGCTGGGAGGAGGGGCCGCATTCCGCTTCTCCCAGCATCTGCAGGGCATGTTACGCCCCTGGGTCAGGGCAGGCCTGGGGCCAGACCACTGGTCCCGACCAGTGTCTCTCTTCTGGAGGGAATGGAAGGCAAGGAGCTCTGTTCTCAGCCCCTCCTCATTCCAGGCCCACTCAGCCGTCCTCACGCTGAGCACTGAGGGTGTAAGACAAAAAAAGCACAGGACCTTCGCGATCTGCACATGGTAGGCAGGTAGACAGACATGAGCAGGGCAAGGACGATGGGCCAGGGACAGGAGCCTAGCAATGGGCAAAACAGGGAAGACAAGGACCTTGCCCACAGAGTGAACTTTCTTTCCCTAGCATGTTCCTGGTCATTCCTGTTAGAACCCTTCAGAGGGGGAATGAACAAAGGTCTGAAGAACAGTCCTTAAGCATTAAGCCCTCAGGGCCGTGAGGTTCTGACCCGAATCAAATACATCTAGGCCTCAGGTGTGCTTCAGCTCCAAGCCAAGAAAAGCAGCAAAACCAGACAAGTGATGCCACAGCATCCTCAGGCCTCACTGCACTGACTAATGGCCCCCTGTGCCCAGCTCTTTCTGGAGAATGTAGGTACCTTCCCCACCCCCTCCCCCCAGGCGCATTTTCTTTGCCTCTCACTCCAGGGGCCCTCTTTGGCCTCTGTAACTTGCTTCCTTAGCTCATTTCTTCTACCACTCACTTCTACCTCTGTAACTTTCTAAATAAACTTTCTCCTATAGTTTGAGTCTTGGCTCTGAATTCTTTCTTAGCCAGACCTCAAATACTGAGGTTGCTGAAGGGACAAAGCGGAGTCTGACCCCAGGAGCCTAACACACGGAGCCATTTTTCTGCCTCCAACATGCAGCCTAGCGGGTCCCAGTGTCACCTGTGACAGAGGCAGGTGCGCAACGCCTTTAGGGGATGAACCAGCCTTGCACTGGGGAGAGCTGGGTAAGGCCTAGGGGTGGGCTTGTCATTTGACTGGGCCGTGAGGGATAAGTAGGAGTTTGCTCCGTGGAGAATAGTGTGAAGGCAGGTGTGTGAGTTTGGTGTGACTGCTGCTGGTCACACACATGCTGGGAGGTGGGGGTGCCATGGTGAGGGTCCAAAGGCCTGGAGGGACTCTGTGGAAGAAAATCTCCCTTCTCTCTCTCCCTCCTTCCCCAATGCTTCTAGGGAACAGAGATCGTTGCAATGACTGGGAAGTCAAGATCCTAGGACTTAACATCTCGTTTGTGAAATCACCCCTTCACGTTACGCTGGGAGAAACTGAGGCACGTCTGCCAGCCAGGACACGCTGTGACGTGGCAGAGCTTCTCCTGGAAAGCCTTATGTAAAATCGCCTAGACTACCAGCGCCCCCCTCCAAGTCTGGAGGGAACAAACCGGAGCCGCTGCCTGTTATGCGCGCAGTGCTGCAGAAAGGCAGCTTGGCTCCGAGGGCCTTGTGCTCTCTCTGAGCCCTTGGATGTCCCCCGGTGTTCTGACGTCCACTTTCCCGTGTGTCTCACAATCAGGGTGGGTGGAATACTGCAGAGCAAGTAGCAATAATCAGCATCTTATGCCTCAGATGTATTCCGGAAATTTGTATGTCAATCTGTTTTTTGCAAATTCAATAGAATCTTTAAAAAATTAGAGGGACTTGTCATTTAATGGAGTTCAAACCTGCCTCTTTTTATCAAGTGAAGGGTCCTTTTGTAATGCAAATGACATCTTTCTGCCCTGAGCAGGGACTCTGTCTTGGCTCTCTTTAAATGAGACACACATCTACGGGGCACACACAATGTGGGGCTTACAAGAAGCATTTGAATCGCAGGCCAGCGTCCACCCTGCCTTTGTTGTAACCGCTTGCTTTGGGAGCCTGTATTTCTACGGATCAAGTATTATTTTGGCCAGTAGAGGGCCCTCCAGATACGGAAAGACCAAAGAATTTCCCAACGTGTTCCCTGCGCCCAGACTTCAGATCACACCCAGATTTTTGAGTATGCAGCATTTCTTGTAAATCGGATTTAACTGGGGAGGGTAGCAGTAGCATTGATGTTTCTTTTATTTAGGAATTTAAGCACAAAAGAGACCTCTATTTAAAAGAGCAGCTTTTGGATTACAGTCTATTTGGAGCTGGAACGGAGGTGCTAATCTTGTATGTGGAGAGTGATCTTGCAGAATTCAACACAGCTTAGAAGAAGGCAGCTTTGAACAAAGGTTATTCCTCTGTGTGAACAGAAACACACCAAGATGCATGGAGTGACGTGGGGCAATAGAATTTATCTTTATAATGAGGAAAAGAGGTTTAGGTAGGACAGGAAAAATTGCTTAGAAGGTTGGATCTTACACCTAGTAAAACACAACACAGAATCACCATTTATTTTCATGACACATTTTTATTTTCTTCTGGAATTTTTCTACCCTATGGTTTGAGTCTAGTTCAGAGATTTTTATTTCACTGAATGTTGAAAAACACCTAAAATTCAGTGCTCAAAGATGTCAATGCAGCATAAAAAATTTCATATCCAGTCCCCAATGGGTCAAAGCACAAGCCTGTTGGAAAACCAGGTGAAAAATGAGAAAAAGTGTCAAGGAACTAGTCCAGAAAAGAAATATAGGTCAGTGACCAGATTTCCTCAGTTTATAAAACAAAGAAAATTCACTGAAACTCTCCACGGATATCAGTATTAAACCAGTCTAAAATGAAGTCTCAGGTTCTAATCTTTTGAGGCCTGGAACAAAAACTGAAGTTGACTATCGATTTACATGGTTCCCCTGAACCAGTAACTTTCCCACACCAGGACGGGGCAGCTGCTGGGACCAGTGACTCAGAGCGGCTTTGAGGATTAGCTTGGGCCCCAACAATGTAAGGACTTGGGTCCTATAAAAACACGTGCCCCGCCCCCCCCCCCCCCCCCCCCCCCCCCCCCCCCCGCCGCCCCCGGGCAGATCGCGAGTGCACGGCCAGATCTGAGAGGACTGAGCTGGCTCTGACCAACTCTGTTTGTCCAGCTCTAAAATGGGAATAAGCCATTTTCTGACTCACCCTCTGTGTTTCTCAGACCCATGCAGAGGGCAGCTCCTTCTACACTGCTTCCGAGGTGAAACAGAAGAATGGAATGGGCTGGGCACCAGTAGAGAAACTGTTTCCCTTTGGACTTTGGAGTTACAGGTAGAGTGGGCAGACAGATTGGCTTGGGACTGTGTTAGCAGACTTTGCTTTCCCGGAACCCTCAAAAGTGGGCAGCAGGGAGCTGAGGGTGAGTCAGCAGGTGAGTGTAAAGGGTCAAGGAGGCCTCAACGAGACCTGCAGGACTGGACCTTTGTATTTGACCAAAGTTCTTTCTCTTCCACGTTAACCCCGAGTACTGCTGGGTTGTGGGAAGCCCTGTTCGTGTGGTTATAGGTCGGCATTTTGCTTCTGGCCCAGGGATGAGGCCTGGGCGTCCAGTTTAGGACCCACCCACAGGTCTGACTGTAGGCAGTAGGACGCAGTCTGCATGGTCCCTTAGCAGGGGTATCTTCTCAAAATGAGATTCCTAGGAAGTGCAGAGAATCATTTAATTTTAAGGCTGGGGGGAATGGAGGTCAAGACTAACGCAGGTTGACCAAAATCAGTTCCTTAGGGAGTCAGGCTATACAAGGGGCAATCAGGAGAATCAGACTTCGCAGAATTGTCCCCAAACACTGACAAAAAAGTCAAATCAGGGCCTGGAATCCTCTCCTGCCTCTGTACTCAGAGCTGTCATAGTTCGAACGCTCACCTGACATTAAACGCGCATCTCCCTCTGACATATGTGTATTGTTTTTTAACAAATAGTTGTGTTGAGTGAGTGCTGGACACCGAGCAGGCAGGCAGTAAATACTTGCGGAATATTGAAAAGTGACGTGGCTTGGCTGTCCGTGGGGCTCCTATTCAGAACCCCTCCCCAGCGCCCCATTCACGCGAGGCGGGGTGGATTTCACATGAAAGGGCCGGTCAAGCCCGGCCTGACCGGAATGGTCTCCGTGAACACTGGAGCATTCTCAGACGCGACGCGGAGAAGCCGCCTTAGCAGGCGAGAACAGCTGGGGGAGGGCAGCTGGGAGTTTTCCTGGAGGCCGTGCGCTTCCTTTGTTCTGGTCGATTTCAGCCAGAAGGAACAGCACATTTTACTGTCTGCAAACCACCAATACGCGGCTCCCCTCCCCCTTCACCTCCTTCCTTCACAACCTGGGCATTCATTTGCTGCTTGTCTCGCCTCCTCCTTGGCCCCAGAGCAGTCCCCAGGGACAGAGCTCTTTGTTGTGAACACTCCGAGACAGGGCAAACTTGCACAGTCTCCAGGGCAAAACCAGAGCTGTCCTCCCAGGAGGGTGATCGCCGGGGCGGAGACCCCCACCTGTGGATCTTGCCCTCACCGGGGTGCGCGGCAGCCTGCATTGTGCTCGGGACGCACCCGTTTCCACACCAGCCCAGCAGATGGCGATGGAGAGCGCGGCCAGCCGCAACTTCCCCCGCCCGCTCCACCGCCAGAGCCTTGCTGGGCTAAAGCGAAAACAGATGTTTTCATCATTTCTGGATCTGGCATGTGACTTGCAGTTCAGCAGTGTGCAGACATAACCCAGAGTTGTGCATTTCCTTCATCCCCTGCAAAATAAAAATTCTTGCTTAAACGAGCCTTCCTCCTCAGTGAACCGCTGACACATGATCTGTTTAGTCCGAGGACACGTTTAATGGAGCTCCAACGGCAGCTGCCTTTGTAGCCAGCCCCAGCGCTATAATTGGGAGGTTGGCGGGTTTTTTTTTTTTTTGCTTTTTTTTTTTTTTTTAAGAACAGCCGGGGCAGCCAGACTAGCTATCTTTACACCAAGTGATGGGGAGAGGCGCTGGCTTTTTAAAATAGCCCTGGTCTGGCTGGCTGGGGAAGGTGCTGCGTGGGAGCCAGTGTGTCCTCAACAAAACAGGAAGGCCAGGAGGTGCACCCTGCTCGCTGCGCCCACGGCAGGTGGCAGCATTGACCAGGGATGGCTTCTGCCTCTGGCCAGCCCAAAAGCAGGGCCCTTTTACTTTCGGTGGCCTCAAAATTATTAGTTCCAGATGAATTCTTGCAATTGTAATATTCGGTTTAAGCCAATCTGCCCGATTGCGTCAGCACACGTCCAAATACAGCCGTCTGTAGTCTAACCAGACATCAGAGGCATGCTTCAGGGGTGTCAACATTCTTTTCTCTTTTGAAAGGATTTTTTTTTAAAGGGAGGTTGATTTATCCCCTAAACTAAAGAAAGGTGAGCCAGTGTGGGGATGGGGTGCTGGAGAGGGAGCCAACAGGGGAAATTCAGGGGAGGCCGTAACAATAGAACTTTGTGGGCTGAAACTTGCTAAGAGTGAAACGGGATTTATTTGTTGAACTGGAAAGGGACCTCTGGGCTCTTTGAAGGTTAGAGCAAATAAGCAAACCTGGCGGGCACTTGGTTTTGTAAGAGAAGAGCCCTCCCTTTGGGTCACGTAGCTGCTGTTGTCAGACACAAAGCACAAGCTGTGTGTCTGGGTCTGGGCCTGGATTTGCACTTGGCCTGGCTGCTCATGATGGCGGCTGGGGGGAGGGGCCCATTGTAACATAGCTTTGAGGGGCGCTTTGAGGGGCACCTCGAGTCCGTGCTCAGGGTGCAGACTGGGTTTCCTAAGGACGGTAGCTGAAGGCCCCGGGCGACCCACTTGGCAGACGGAGCCCTCTCGAAGCCGTCTGACATGTGGAGTTGCTGGGGTCCTTGGGGATCTTGTGAACAGCCCGGCCACAGTCACATCCTGGTGCCCACACCAGGGAAGCGTGGGCCCGGTCTGGGGGTCCGTGGTCTCACAGACTTTACAGACGTGTCTGCTGCGGCTGAAGGACTCCCCCAAGCCCTGGGGAAGAGGAGCAAACTGTGCAAAGGCAGCCCAGGAACCCTGCTCCAGTCACCACACAAGAAAGGGTGTCTAGCTTCCCTTAGCTGAGTTGGAGCGACCTGGCAGCTGGAAGCAGCCACTGTCATGCAGTCTCCTCACCCCCACCTCACCCCACTTTTACATTTGTGCTCAAATTCTTCAAGTACCTTCCTCAAGGCTGTAGAGAGATCTTTGCTGGCCCATGAAAGGCAGACTGGCTGTTTCCCTGCAGGTCTCTGGCTTGACACGGCACTGATCAAAAGCCAGTGCCCACCTGGCCAGTGCATTAAGTCCTGCGTGTTGGGAGCAGTGGCTGCTGCTGGAGTCAGGCAGGCAGGCGACTGATCGACTCTCTTGTCAGAGGTAGCTGAGGACTCTCTCCCATCCTGCCTGCTCCAGGGGCCACCCCACTACCTGGATCAGAAACAGGACAGGTGGCAGGACCTCCATGCAAATGGCAAACACCTCCAGAACAATTAAGGATCCAAGCTTCATGTTATTTTCCTTTCAGCTTGAAAAATATATTTTTCCTCAGCAATACAGATTGCTGGGGAAATGCTGATTGTGAATAGAGCAGCGCTGATTCCCAAGGGCTGCTCAGCTTGGGGAAATAATCACGTCAGGCAGACAAGTGGGCACAGGCCTTACCATGGTCTTTGAACACCCAGAATCCCAGTATTCCTTTCTACGGCCACCCTGACATTATTCCCTTCTGAGAACCAGCTTGGGAGGTTACAGCCTCAGTAATACAGAGGTTCAGCACTGAGTATGTGAGCATCACATGAACCCCACCCCAGAGCTGCTGAAATCAGCACGGAAATGGGGTGGTGGGTTGTCATCATAATTTCAAACCACTGTTCCCGACTCCCATCAGATGGTTGTAATGTAGTCACCATGGTTCCATCCCAATTTTCCTCGTTTTACAGATGACATTCCTAAATGTGTAGGAGTTCGGCCAAGGCCAGACAAGTTCAACTATAAAAGCTCCTCAGTGACAACTGAGGCTTTTCCTTAGCCCTTAAACCTCTGGTGGCTGAGCCAGTCACCTCTTCAACTCCCGTTACTTTTCTCCGTCTGCTGCAACTCTCCAATGCAAACCCGTGCTGCTGCTTTGCCTACAAGAAGTTTGGAAAGAACAAAAATTTCCTGAGGAATTTTCAGTTTTGCTGGTTTAAATAATGTTCATAGCAGTGCCATTTACAATAACCAAGTGCTGGAAGCAACCTAAGTGCCCATCAGTCAATGAGTGGATCAAAAAACTATGGTACATTTACACAATGGAATTCCACGCAGCAGAAAGAAGGAGCTCCTACCTTTTGCAACAGCATGGATGGAACTGGAGAATATTAGGCTAAGTGAAATTCTTTTATAATTCAAAAAAACCCTCACCTGAGGATATGTTTATTGATTTTTCAGAGAGAGGCAGGGGGTGGGGGGAGAGAGAGAGAGAAACAGAGAGAGACAGAAAGAGACATCAATATGAGCGAGAAACACTGATGTGTTGCCTCCTGTATGTGCCCTGACTGGGGGTCAGACCTGCAAACTTTGGTGTACGGCATGACGGTCCAACCAACCGAGCCACCCGGCCGGGGCTTAAATAAATCCTCATACTCAGACAGTTAGAAATGAGCATCACTTTTCACCCTGATTTCTTTCTCATTTATCACTTTTATTTCCAAAAGAGATGTGTACTTGTAAGTGGTCAGTGTGGCGATAACTACTCTGTGATGATCTGCTTTCACGGATGAGGGACTGGACCGTAGACAAGTTCAGTGACAAGGGCGGGGTACAGAGGGTGGCAGGAGCAGAGGGAGAATGGAGGCATCTACCTCCCACCGGGTGAGCTCGGGGGTTCTATTCCTGCCACCCTTTGCTGTGACTGCTTAGGTGCCCCACTGGGGACAACAAGCACCTTCCAAACTAGCTCCCCCTGAATGAGCAAGGAAGAGTCACTGGCTTATCCTTGTGAGATCAGGGGTCTGAGAATAGGTTTGTCTAGAACACGTTAAGATCTTTGATACTTAAAGGTTGAGTCACTGGGAACGGGAGACAAAGAGCCCATATACTGCTGTGGAGGCTAGGTAAACCTGAAAGGATGCTGAATAGGGAGTCAGGAACAAATGTTCCCTGCGTGACCTTGGAGGAGCCATCATAGCTCTGGGCCTGAGTTCTCCGCCCTGAAAAGCCAGGGAGGTGGACATGATTTCTGAGATTTCTTCTAGCTCTGACCCTCCCAAATGTGAGGGACCAGATTGTCTTCTCTCTCAAAGTCCCTCTTGCGCCGTTTTCCCAGTGGCCCAAGGACTAGCTCGTGAGCATTAAGTGGTGGTCTGGCGATGAGCAGCCCCAGAACGGCCGTGAGTCGGTCCTCTCTCAGTGCCTGGCAATTCCACAAAGGACAGTTGCTGTCAGTCCCTCTGGCAGAACCTGGTGTCTTCTTGGAGGAAGTGTTCAGGGGTTCTTTTGTCCATTCATCCACCTATTTCCTCCATTACTAAACATTAAACACCTACTAAGTTTTAAAAATTAGTAAGAAAATCTCATGCCCAGAGAAAAATCTTCCAGATTCAAAGACACTAAAGAAACATTATAACTAAATTCACGTGTGAGCTTTGATAGGATCCTATATATCCAAGGGGGAAAAGCTATAAAATATATTTTTGAGACAATGAGAAAATCTGAATGTGGACTACACAAAACCGCAATAGTACTGCGGTTTTATAGGACTAAGTGGCTGTCATCAGACACACACTGATGTACCTAGGAATGGGCGTCACGATGTCTGCAACTTACCTGTAAATGATTGAGGAAGACAAGAAAGGCGCCAAGCCAGAGTGTTAGCAATTGGTGGATCAAGGATGGCATGTTTTGGGTGTTCATTGACTAGTATTCAACTTTTCTGTAGATGAAAAATTTTCAAAATGAAAAAGCAAGACAAAAAGAAGTTCTCCTGTCCTCAGTGAGCTTCCCATTCCCTTAGGGGTTACCCACGGCAGAAGGACCTGTGGGTCACTATAGCAGAGAATGGGTGGCCCGTGAGTGGGTAAGTAGTCATCTTTGGGAGCCCAGAATAAAGAACGGCCCGTTTCCCCCAAGGCGTGGGCGGCGGAGGGCAGTCTTCCCAGGGGGCACGGTTTTT
The DNA here is from genome assembly GCA_007922815.1 of Macrotus californicus. NCBI lineage: Eukaryota > Metazoa > Chordata > Mammalia > Chiroptera > Phyllostomidae > Macrotus > Macrotus californicus. The sequence goes on from VMDR010003308.1 coordinate 55,427, forward strand.
GAGTGAGGGAGGCACAGAGAGATGTGTGTGCTTTCTGTGGGGAAGGGCAAGCTGTGGGGTTCAGGCTAAGGAGACAACAGGAGTACAGTCACAGAGCCTGAAGTCGTTTGGAGACAAAGATTGGCCCACTGTGACTGGAAGATAGAAGGTGTATGAAGGGGTGCCCTGGGATTTAAGTACTGGCTTTCTGATGGGGGGCCTTGAATGTCACAGGACAACAAAATCAAACTCCAACCTTTCAAGAAGGGAGAAGCCAAACATGTGACTTGTTCTGCATGCACAGCTGTTTGCCGTGTAACTGTCAACACGCAGAGGTCTAAGTAGTGGATTATCCGTGGCCAAGTCCTACTGATTCCTCAGAACCAGCGTGCATGGCTCCTCCCAAAGGTTTCCCAGCCTCTGCAGATAGAGTGATCCACTCTGGCCTTTTCCGTTCCCGTTACTGAACTCGCACTCACCCCCCATGTTGTGGGGGGCATGTAGGGCCAACTTTGACAATAGCCGGTCTGACTACTTTCTCTAGAATTAACTCACCGCTCCTTCTGCTTACCCTTTTTGCATTTCCTTTGCACAACACGGCTTTTCGTACTTGCCTCAAGCTCTGCTCTTTAGGGTGACCAGCTGATACTCTCAGGGTTCTTCTTTGGTTTCTTTATGTTAGCTGGCTTCTTGCTGGCTGCGTGGATCAGGGCTGAGGAAAGTGGCCTGGCTGCTGCCCAGCTATGCCAGGACCTGCCTCAGCTGGACGAGGGTCAGGGGGCTTCACCAATGCAGGGGACAAAAGCGTTCCTCCTCCATGTCCTCAGAACAGATCTGTGTCGTTATTGTGTATCATACTTGCCATGTATATGGTGGGTGTGCTCTTTGTGCATTTCCCTACTACATGTCTTAGTCAGCTTAGAATCTCCAGGACTTAGCACACTGGCTGGTACGCAGTAAATGCTCAATAAATGTTTATTGAGGGAATGAGTCGGTAAATGAATAGGCAGAAAGGGGAGTATCTTTTCATTGGCATCCATTTAGATTTCTGGCTGTTATTTGAGTGTGTAACTGAGAACTATTCGTGTAGAAACAAATACACAGAAAGTCCACCTTATTGAAATTTCATCTCTGTGTTTATTTGCATTAGCGTGAGTGTTAAGTACTGCTCCTTAAAACAATGAGAGTCTCTAGTGATGCTCCTCTGGGATGTTTTTTTTTTTTTTTTTTAATGCATGTAAGAGATCAACTCTGCCTTTGAAATCACAGTGGAATTTCAAATGTATCAACATAGAGCTTGGGACAGGAGTTGACTCATGAACCATATTAATCAGACTTTGCTCCTACATTTGGCCCTTCTCACTAGCAGATCCACCAAATAGTCAGCAAACGCAGAATCAAAATATAGCTAGAGTAGGATTCCTGTCCAGTCTCCATGGGAAACACGGTGTCCCCAAGTCTCTGGGGCATGGCCGTTTCATCTCCATTTCACCCTCCCCGTACATGGTGTGCAGGGAGTCACAGGAGCCAGTGTCAGAGCACAGAGCCACTTCCACGAGGACCCCAGGCCAGCAGCCACGGGGTCTGTTCTGATCACTAAGTAACCGTCCTCGGTCCATGTGACAGATGGTGGGTAATTGTGTTGGCCTGTGTGTTTTGTCCTGGCAGTATTCTCCCCACCCCCTTCCTGTGAAGGACAGGAAATGAGTCTCCAGTTGCTTTCATAATTTAGGACCAAGCTGACCACGTTTGTGGGATTCCTGTAGAAAATAGAAGCTTCATGATAAATCAAACAGCAGCTTAAATCCCACGCAGGACAGTTTGAAGTGGCTCTGGTGACTGATGACACTGACCACAGTTGGACACCTGGAAACCTGCTTACGCTTAGGGACTTGACCCTGTGACAGAGAAGGCTTCTCACCTCTTACTTCCACCTCTTCAACTTTAATGAAATTCAGTGGTTATTTATTGAACCACTCTCATGAGTGAGACACTGCACCAGGTGCTGTGGGTGCACGATATCATATATTAGACACTGACCTGCTCCTCAAGTGTCTCTAGATCTGTATCCCGTTCCTCCCCAACTTTTTGCAGGACCACAGAACTGATTTCATCCTCAGATTCTATGAGATAAACTGGTACAGAGCAGGGAGATCCCAGGATAAAAAGGCATCGGTGCAGCCTTAGAGATCATATTCAGTTCGGTGTCTGAAATGAAAGTTGCTATGCACAAAGTGATCTGGTTTAAATACAGTTTCCCAGGACCCATTCTTTTATACATATTGTCCCCAGTTCTCTGGCTTTAGAAACAGCCAATCTTCTACCTGCCAGTCAAAGGAAAGGTGATAAGAAGGCTCTAAATGGTATGCTTTCATTATATGGGCCATTTCTCTCTCCTTGACTTTGGTGCCAAGTGCTTGTAGCCTTGAGAACAGAGCTGGAACTGTGGGCGCTGGGTAAAGACTTATTAAAAGAGAGACCGACAGCAGGATTTTGAAAGTAGCTATAAAGGAAAATGGGAACTCAGACACCCCTGGATGAGATGGAGTGATAAATTTGAAATTGATTTTGCTCAGATTTCCCAGAGTTCTTTTCTGCAAGGGCCTTTTCTTGACTTACTGTGACTCTAGAAGGTTCTGTGTTCTCTGTCATAATGAAGAGGAACCCCACAACCCCTTCTTCCCATTATCTAGCCTGCCATCCACTAACCCACTGACTTAGGTTTATTCATTGAACACCTGCTAGATGTCTAGTACTGCATGCATTGCTAGTGGTAAGGGGGCCAGCCCATCTTCAAAGACCAATTGCATCATGGATTGGTGATGATAGCAAGTTATTTGACTCTTTTAAACCTCAGGAATATCCAGATTATTTTGTAGCATTTCAGTAAAGAATGAGTGAAATATGTTTGACCAGCCCTGGCACTTGGGAGACACTAACCCAAGTTCCCGCTCTCCTCCGTACTTTAAATCTGAACTTCTACATTGCAGAATGTAGATAGAATAACAGCTCTTTCACTGGAAGGTTCTAGGAACTAAGTAGGACAGTGCACGGTAACGTGTTTTGTGAGCTCTTAGCTGCTGTAGTGATGACAGCCGTCATTGTGCAGGCACCGTCAGAGGGCCTGCAGCGACACCAGAGGCCATGGCACATGCTTGTTAAACACTCACAGTGCAGCCTATCTCCAGGGCCCCGTGCCCTCCGTCAGGACCTGGTGCCCTCTGTAAGTGCCCCTGTGCTCTCTATAAGTACCCCAATACTCCACTGGGCCTCCTGAAGTTCCCCTAGTCCCCAGTGCCTTCTGTGAGTACCCTAATGCTCCAATGCACCCCATTAGTACCCCAATGCCCGGAGTCTTCTAAAAGTACCCCAATGCTGCGGTACACTCTACGTCAGGGGTGTCAAACTCATTTTCACGGCGGGCCACATGAGCCTCGCGGTTGCCTTCAAAGGGTCGAATGTAATTTCAACTCTTTGACAGTTAAGGAGTAGTTACAATTATACAGTCCTACAATTACATTCGGCCCTTTGAAGGCAACTGCAAGGCTGATGTGACCCTCCGTGAAAATGAGTTTGACACCCCTGCTCTAAGTTGTTTGACCTAACCCATATTGCTTCTTCCAACAGGAAAATCGGGCAACAAAGGAGCCTACCAGGCACCTTTCAATGATGTGATGGTTTTTGAACAGTGCTAAACCACACTGCCTGCCACCTCCGCCACACGAAGCCCCTAGCACTCGGGCATAGTTTGCCTTGCTCTTTACCTCCCAGCCTTGGCCTCGCTGAGCCCCTGTGAGATCAGATCCCTCCGTTCTAGCCAGGTGGGGTGGCCTCACTTTTCACCAAGCCTGTCTCATCCTATTCCACCCCTGCCTCTTTGCTAATGCCAGGCCTTGAGCTAGAATGGGCTTCTCCTTTCTGTCCATGCCATTTACTGAGTGCTTGATGCACTTCCTCCGTATGTTTTCCCTAAATCTTTGTGTTCTCCGTGACAACCAGCATAAGGACTGCACATTATGTGTTCAATAAATATTGGGTGAATGGCTAATTTTTCCATATTAAATTCAAAAAGACTTAATGAAACGATTAGCTGTATGAAGCGCTGTGCCAGGTGCTCTATTGAGGTAACTACAGGAAGGGTTCCTGTCCCTGAGTAGCTTAACATCTAAAACTGTTAAACAGATCTAAGTACTCATTCACAGCAGCAGCCAAAGATTTGGGTTCTTAACCTGGAATCTGCTGACCACCCCTCCCCTGTTAAACCCCTGAGTTATATGGAAAAGTGTGTACATGTGCATATTCAGGGTCCACAACCACTATGAGAGTTCCAGCAGTAGTGGGGAGAAGCAGAGGATTCTGGATTTTATTCTGGGTTTGTTGACAGACTGGGTGAAGAACGTGAGAGCAGGGGGAGAGGCAAAGCTAACTCTTGGGTTTCCTGTTTGAGCAATGGGTGGATGTCCTGCCATGGACTGAGAGGGTGATGAGTGAGTGGTGGAGGCAGAAGGAGACTTGAGGAAGAGGAAACATCAATGGGTGAATAATAAGTAAGCTTGAGACATCTGGTAGGCATCCAAGCACAGATGCCAGTGAGCAGCTGTGAATATGAAGGTGAGCACAGGGGAGAAACTGAGGCTGGAAATATAAATTTGGGTATCATCAGTGTGTAAATGGTATTAATGAACTATAGAAATGATCCTTGAAAATATAGTTTTGTGTAAATGGTATTAAAACCATCAGGTTAAATATCAAGCAGGGGACAAGAGATCCAGGGAAGGAGTCTGGAACTTTCTGAAACGTAGGTAAGTAGAAGATGAGGGTCAAACAGTGGAGACTGAAGAGGAGAAGCCCCCAGTTCAGGAAAACTGCAAGGTGAGCCCAGAGAAGACAGTGTTCGGAGAAAATCAGTGGGCAGCCCTGTAAAGCTTCTCTCCCAGAAACTTTATCGCTATAATGTACTTCTTTACTTGTCTGTCTGTGACTAGACTGGACTTCTTGAGTGTATGAATCATCTATTTTTAATTTTAGAATCAACAGGGCACAGCACAAAGGCAGGCACATAATGAGTATTTGCTCACTGTCTAATGGATGGGGAAAAAAATCTCAAAAACCAAGCAGGAGAATCTGGTGCCCCCAAAGCAGAGACTTCTAAGGCTGAATTCTCACTGCCTCTAACGTGCTTCGGGGGAGGTAGAGGGTGGGTGTGGTGCCATCTGTCCCCATACAGTAGGAGGTAGGACAACTGTGTCACTGTGTCAAAGAGCTGGGTCTTCGGTAGGACCCTGAACCAACAATGTCACTTGTGCACGAGAGCACTTGGCTGGGGAGCAACTGCACTTCCACCTGCACCATCTGCTCAGCTAATTCCCAGCCCACTGGCTCCAGTGTCACTTACCTCTTAATTACTGGCCAGAGCTCCGATCTGGCTCAAGAGACCAGCTTTGCTTTCCTGTTGCATTTTAAGCAGTGACCCCGTGAGACCACTTTTCCTGGCTGAGGTTGCTTTGGGTCGTCTTCAGCCAACTGTCCTCCTCTGACACATCCTGAACTTGTACATTTAGGGGTTCAGAGCAGCCTGATATCCTGGTGGCTCTGGCAGCCCTGAGCTGGATCTGTCTACTCAGGGGCAATGCCCCACAGGACAAACTGGCATTTAGAGGTTCTGAGAGTAGCTGGCATAGGATAAAAGAAGTTGAGAGGCAGCTGAGAGATGTCTGGGACTGGTGACATACACTACTGTCAGTAGACTCTCCAAGTCAGGATGATGGTGGCACTGAGTTTAGGATGCTCTGTATAAAGTTCTGACATCTGGAAAAGGAGCTGAGTTTAGTCTGCACCCAGATGATGTCCATTCTTGACTCTCCTGCCTCTAAAGAAGTTCAGCTTTTTTTTTTTTTCCAAGTGGCAGAAAGACACAGATGGATGAGTTACCCAGTAGGTGTGTCTGGAACTTGAACCTGGCTCATCAGATTCCCACCACAGGCAGCAGTTCTTTGAGGGCTGGAAGAAGCACATATGGTTCCTGGCCCACTCTTCTGAGATGAAGACGGCAGAAAACTGCCTTGTTACGGAGGCTCAGCTAGATTTCTACCCATCTGGTGTACATCAGAATCTTTAGGGTTAGCAAAGGAGGAAGAAAAAGGAGTACTTTTCAGAAATACATTTGTTTTGCTTTCATGTTTAGAAAATGAATGTTTATACTATAAATCACTTAGCAAAAGCCCTAACAAAATCTTGACTAATGAGGTATAGGTTAAAACAATGTTGACAAATAGTTTTATCTCATTTGTCCTCTATCTCAACTGACAAACTATGCTTCTCTGGAGCTGGGACAGCCATTGCAAGTGCAGCCGTCATCCCTATACTCCAACAGGGGATAGAGTCAGAAGTAACTGTGGGGGATCGGCCATTGTTGGGGTTCCTACTACCAAACCACAGTATCTGATGGAGCGGGTTCTGGCGACTCCAGCACTGAGGCTGACCCTGCATTCATCACCAGGGCCGGTGCTGTGCTGGGCCCTCTGACCAGCCGAGAAAACCCACAGAAGGTGTGAATTCTAGATGAGGAGTCACAATAAAATGTTTGAAGTTGGGTTGAGCGACATTAAACTCTTAGACATGTTTATAAAAAATAATATTTTTTGATATTATTCATTCAACATTTGAATATTAAATACCTCCTATGAGCCAGATTTCCCGTATCAAGTGTTAAAAAGATGGGGTGGAGAGTTCAGCTCAAGATGGAGGTATAGGTAGAAACCCTTCATTCCCTCGCACAACCAAAAGGAGTATAACAACCAATCTAAAATCAATAAACAACCAGAAGTTCCAGAAAATCAAACTGCATGGAACTCTGACAATGAAGGAATTAAGGAAACATTCAACCAGACGGTTAGGAAGGAGACAGGCAGCCCGGCTGGGGAGGAGGTGGACCGTGTGGGTGGGGCTGGCTGACTGGTAAACTGAGACTCAAAGCTAGGGGTAAACTGTGGTGGGGGTTGCCACAGCAGGAGAAATTCACAGTCCTACCCAGAGTTCCTTGGAAAGTGGGACTAGAGCAGAGCAAGCCAGCTGCATTGTTCCCTCTCTGACCCCTCCCCCACAGACAGTAAAACAATGTAGCAAAGAAGGTTGCCCTGACCTGGTGGATACCTAAGGCCCCACCCCCTTACAACTTAACAGGGGCCCCAAGACAAAGAAATAGGGCCCAAATGAAAGAGCAGATCAAAGCTGCAGAGAAAGAGCTAAGTGATGAGGAGATAGCCAACCTATCTGATGGAGAGTTCAAAACCCTGGTAATCAAGATGTTCACAGAACTGACTGAGCTTGGTCACAAAATGAAGGAACAAATGAAAGATACCCAAAGTGAAATAAAGCAACATATATGGGAACCAACAGTAACGGGAAGGAAACCAGGACTCAAATCAATAGTTTGGAACAAAAGGAAGAAAGAAACATCCAAACAGAACAGAATGAAGAAACAGGAATTCAAAAAAATGACTAGAGGCTTAGGAACCTCTGGGACAGCTTTAAATGTTCCAATATCTGAATTGTAGGGGTGCCAGAAGGAGAAGAACAAGAACAAGAAATTGAAAAGTTATTTGAACAAATAATGAAGGAGAACTTCCCCAATCTGGCAAAGGAAATAGACTTCTAGGAAGTCCAGAAAGCCCAAAGTCCCAAAGAAACTGGACCCAAAGAGGAACACACCAATGCACATCATTATTAAGTTATCCAAGATTAAAGATAAAGAATCTTAAAAGCAGCAAGAGGAAAGGAGCGAGTTACCTACAAAGGAGTGCCCATAAGGCTGTCAGCTGATTTCTCAAAAGAAATCTTGCAGGCAAGAAGGGGCTGGCAAGAAGTATTCCAAGTCATGAAAGGCAAGGACCTACATCCAAGATGACTCTATCCAGCAAAGCTATCATATAGAATGGAAGGGCAGATAAAGTGCTTCCCAGATAAGGTCAAGTTCAAGGAGTTCATCATCACCAAGCTTTTATTATATGAAATGTTTAAGGGACTTATCTAAGAAATAGAAGAAGATCAAAAACCATGAACAGTAAAATGACAACAAACTCAAAACTATCAATAACGGAACCTAAAACAAAAGCAACGAAAACAAAAACTAAGCAAACAACTAGAACAGGAACAAAATCAGAGAAATGGACATCACATGGAGGGTTTTCCAGGTGAAGGGGAGGGGAAGAATAGAGGGTGAGGAAAGGTACAGGGAATAAGAAGCATAACTGGTAGGCATAAAATAGACAGGGAGAGCTTAAGAATGGTATAGGAAACAGAGAAATCAAAGAACTTATATGTACAACCCATGCACAAGAACTAAGGGGGTGGGGAATACAAGAGGGTTGGGGATGCAGGGCAGAGGGGGGTTAAAGGGGGAAGAATTGGAAAAAGTGTAATAGCATAATCAATAAATACTTTAAAAAGGATAGGGTGGAATAATAGTCAGGATAAGCTAGGCTATGCTGAAGTAACAACAGTCTCCACATTTTGGAGCTTTAACACAACATAGGTTTATTTCTTGCTCAGGCAACACATCCAATAAGGGTTGTCAGGAATTGTCTGTTTTGGGGATCTATACTAACGGAAGAGTGCCATCTTATAGCTGCATTTTCTGGAGACATGTGATCTCAGAGGTTTCAAAAGAGGGGAAGAGAAAGATGGATGAGACACATTGGTTTTCAACCCTTAATGCAAAAGTGACATCTATCACTTTTGCTTATAATCTGTTGACCTAAACTAGTCATATAATCCCAAAGTTTGTACAATAGAAACTGGAAAATGCAGAACACATTAAATATTTGATGAGCACTGAAGTTTCCACTATAATCAGGGGGTGGATTTAAAGACAAATACAGCCCCTGCTCTTAACTATTGTGCAAAAGTATGTCATGGAACAGATGATGCTATGCATTACCTGAGAGGTAAAGTTGAGGAACTGGTGAGATTAGTGAGGCTGAACACAGGACAGGACTTTGGAGAATGTGGTATTAGAATGGGGCTTGGGGACTAGTGGGTTGGATAGACTTTATGAACAAGCCATGTTGGTAGAAAACCAAAGTAGAATAGTGAGTAGTTTGCTGGAGGGCAGGGTTTGTGATGAGGAAAAAATATATTAATGATAATTGTAATAAACAGTTACTGAGCACCAAGTATATGCTAGGCTCAGTTCTAAGTGCTTCACATACATTAACTCATTTAATCCCCTAATACTCCTTGTTGAAATTGAGGTGTAACAAAGTGAGGCAATTGCCGAAAGCCACACCAGAATATTGCAGATCTGGGCTCTCATCAGCCCACTGGGTTCTGCAGTGGGCACTGTTAACCCCTGGCTGGAGGAAAAGGCCAGGCCCGATTCCAGAGGGCAGCGAGCAGCAGGTTAATGCATCTGAACATTAGTTCTGAATGCAGAGGGCCCAGCTGGAGGTTTAAAGGCAGGGGGAGTGACGTGATCAAATACACAGAAGCATAAGCATCCCAGGTCCTGAGTGTGACTACCTGGGAGGAGAGAGCAGAAGGCTTTGTGGAGAAGGGGACCCAAAGATGGGTTTTGAGAGATGGGGAGACTAAGTTCAGAGAGCGGAAGAGGACATTCCAGGCAGGGGACAATGGACTGGGGGTGTGGGGGTGAGAACAAATATAGTTTAGAACAAGACAGTGGGTTCGCTTGACTGACTTGGAGTAGGTCTCATAGAGTGGGGATGGGCAGGGAGGAGCAGCATGGTGAGAGATTTTAAAGTCAGGCCAAGGAGTTTGATTTGATTCAGTGGGAAGGAAACAGACAGCAACTGCTTTGAGGACACAGGTGAGGAGTTTTTTAAGAGGTATTTCTTTGCCCTTCACTGTCCCTAGTCTGACTCTAGTCACAGGCCCCAATACACCTGGCATGTTAAAGCCTGGGGGCATTTCTAAAGTAAATCAGAAAGGCTCATTGTCATTCTTTTAAAGATCGCCTTTGTCCTACAAGCAATAAAATAATTGAAGTCAGATTGTTGCTTTTTCTTTCTTTCTTTTTTATTTTTACAAGAGCCATTACAAAGGTGTGAAATATTAGACACTTATACGCATCTGTGAATGAGATTGTAGGCTAAAATGTGTGAGTTCCCGTCTCGGCTAATGAACCAGAATACGGTTTTAATTTTTGAACTGCAAAAATGTTCTGGCTTTTTTGGTAATCCCTACAGAAGACTTCGTATTTTAATAATTCAGTGCAGCCTAATTATTTTAATTAATCACCTTCTTTTCAGAGATGTCAGCGGGCTTCATTATTTTCTTGTTACTGTAGGTACTGTCAGGAGTTTTAAGGAATCTAAAAAATATATATCTAATAATCCAGGTTAACTCTTTCATGAGGTCTGGATAGTTCTCGAAGGACGTGGCGGAGGTTGTAACCCTAACTCTGTTTCTTCTGCCACATTCCCTTTCTATGACTGGTTAACAAAACCACCCCTGGCCGTTCCGCTCCTCAAAAGCTGATGTCTGGAGGACAAAAGCAAAATGCTACTTAGAGCAAGTCAGTATTTTTGCATCTTTCTGAGCCATGATGAATGTACTGGGAATGACAATAGCTTTTATTTATTGTGCAATTGATATAACTTGCTTCCCCCGCAGGAAAACATAGTTAAGTAGCTTATAGTTCACCAGTGGCAATGAAAATGTGCTCATTTCTGAAGTTTGCTTGTAAGTGGAGGGTCCTATTCTTCAGAGTTGGGGGGTCCCCCTTGGCTCCCAAGCCAGGGGTCACTCAGCAGATCTCTTAACTTTCAGGGCCCTTGTCCATTCTTTGCAGCTAGAAATGACACTGCTTTTATGCAGAGTTAATAAAAACTTAAGTTGGATGGTTAGAGGCTTGAAGTTAGAGCCTGGCCTTGAATGCAGTCTATATTGCCTGGATGACAGGGTCCTAATATCCATTGTTAAACTGGTCACATATTTCTCTCACTCTTTTTTTTTTTCCTCTGATGAAAGGGGGAGCTCAGATCTTATGATTTTTACCCATTTCTCCAATAAATGTAAAAGGGCCCCCGATTCATTAATGCATTGATATACGGGATGAGAAGACACCATGTTAATCTTCCTTCTTTTCTGGAACCCATTTGCTCCCCTTGCCAGCTGCCAGCCCCCCTGCTCCGGTGTGGGCGAGCTGCCGGCACCATCGTTCCCATGCATTTTACCTCCCCTGGCACTGGTCTCTGGGGCCTCCACTCAGTTAGGGCTGGGCAGCTTTGTAAGCAGCGTGAGGTTTTCTGGATACCGAGAACAAAGTGAGGTTTGAGTGGAGACCTTAACTGAAGTGCTTCTCACAGGATTTCTGGTAAAAGGCTGCAAGGAGGAGGCTTCCGTTTGGTGCTCAAGGTTGAGCGCTTTTATTTTGAAATGCTATCTGAAATCAGATTTACTCAACCTGGACTTTGGCTTTGAACTGAAGCACACAGCTACCTGTCACCTGAAGGGTGCAATTAGGGTCTGCACTTGGAGCTGTGTTTTCTATCGGTGCTGAGAGGTAGATGTGAGCAGAGCCTGGGATTTATCTGAAAGGAAAAAGCACATTAAAAAAAATATCCCTTTTTGTTTTATCTCCTCCCATTTTCTGCCCATACCCCTCCCTCCTCCATTCCCCCAGACCTTTAAAAACCTAGAAAGTCACAGAAATCTGCAAGAAAAAAATTAATAATCAGATCCATTCTTGCCATGGATCCAATAAAGGCTTGTGGTTGAAAACCTTCCTGATCCTTCTGCGTCTTCTAAAATCTATTGCAATCAGAGATGTTAATTGGTTGAAACTGCCTGTGGTTTTAGGAAGTGCTCTGATTACAAGGGGAATCCTTTTATGTTGCTGGATTCCAGCCACAGAATCACTGAAGTAGGGATCTGGCAGAGGCCGAGTCCCCTCCAGGGTGTAAATAAACTGGCCCGGTCTATAACGCAATAAGAAGTCAATTTATAGCGAGTGTGTTTCAAGTCACCCAGCCAAAACCCTGCACATTTATTAAAGAAAAGGTGTGGGTTACAGCAGGAGCCCAGACAATGGAATATGGCAAGGGAGGGGGATGATTGTCCAGTCTACACAGCCTGTGGAGCGAAAGGGGCCCTGCAGGGGATCCCAGCTTCTCTTCCTGCCCAGGTTTGAAAGAAACTGCCTACAATCAGGCAGCTGAGCATGACTGGCACACAAAGCTGCTTACTTTGCTTGCTGGGAGACTGAGACTCAAATGGCTTAAGGTGGGTGAATATTTTACAGTTCAGGTCTGGGAACCCGGCGACGTTTTATGCTGCACTGTATGTGCATGGGTTGCTAACAGAACTGAAGGCTTTGCTGGGCGAGATCTTACTGAGCCCTCGGGAGATGTCAGGACAGCGTGCTGGGAGGTGGCTCCCAAGCCTCGGACAGGGAACAGGCTGAGCCCCTGGCTTGCACACATAGAGCTGTTTCACTTACATTGCAAAAGGTTGTTTGGGGTTCACCTAATCATGATCTGGACTAGAGGAAGCACCTGAGCCCCACACTCCGGTTTCCCTGCCTCCAGCTCCAGCAGAATTGCATCCCTGGACGGTGTGTGGCAGCAGGCTAAGGGTGTGAAATGTGCCCAGCCTCATTTGCATACTGCTCTAGACTGCTGGTGACAGTTAGCTATTAGTGACACCCAGGATGTCGTGAACAAAGCTGCCCGTTAATTGCTCATTTTTCAGCATTAGTCCATCGGACAACACAACCCACCTACACCCTAAAAAACAGACTAAAACCCATACATTCACAGCACCTCAGTTTAACATAAATAATACTCCAGCAGGAGAGTGATTTTTTTGGGGGGGGAGGGTGGTTTTTCCCTCTTCCTCCCTTTCATTCCCATTGGCTCCTCTGAAGTCCCAGAGAACCAATGGGATTCCTCTTCTTCATTCATGTCCTAGCAACAAGCCGTGTTCCAATCTTTCTCTGCCAAACTAACACCTGAAAAATTACATCATGAATAATGGCAAAAGCAGCAAGGGCCAGAGAAAGGCCCTTTTTATTTTTATTTTTTTTTTCATCTGTCTGCAGCAGAGTTCATTTAAGGTGTTTTAGTCTAGATTTTTAAAGCGACAATGTCCTAGATTTTTGCCTATGATTTTTTCAGCACACTGGTTAACAAGTAAAATATAAAAAGAGCAGTAATTGAGTGCAGCAAAAAGGCCTTCAGGTGGGTCAGGGGGAAGCATTTTGTTAATTGTGTGCCCTTGAACGTTCCTTTGAACAGTCCTCTTTCAGGGAAGCCCCTACATTGGAGAAACAGATTGCTCACATAGTCCATTCTTTGGGAAATCACTAAAATACCCCAAACCACAGAAGCTGCCCACCCAGTCTCTCACACAAAACACAGCCCTTCCTGGTGGCTTCTCTTGCTCCACTTAACTATACCCAGGCCCTTTCTTGTCCTACTTTGGAATAAAGAATCCGTTCTGTTAAGCGGGTCTTGAAGCCAACAGTTTCGCCTTATGAGTCTGGGAGAGGTGTAGGGTTCTCACGTGAGGGGCCATAGGGTGGGGTGCTGCGAGCACGTGTGTGTCTGCGCACGTGCAGGGCTGCAAGCGCAGACAGGCAGCTGGGGACACGCAAGAACAATGAGATCCAGATGACCAGGGGCTGAGGGGGCTGGTGGGGAAATCAGGTCGGGGAGGTAAGGCGAGAGCGAGTGGGGGAGGGAGAGGGCCAGGCAGGGGAAGGCCGCTGCTGGGCGGACTTGTTCTCTCCAAACGTGCAAGGATCTCGAGTGAAAATGTCGACCCTTTTGGGCATTTTTCAAGACGCAGATGCTGATTCGCCGCTTCCGGCGCCCCCCGCCCCACCCAGTCTAAGGCAGACCGCGAGCAGAGTCACAGACACAAAGAACTGCCGCCTCGTGCCCGCGCAGGGGAGAGGAAGGGCGTGTCAGCACCTGCCCGCGCTCCCTCGTGGGCTGTCTGCGGCCTGCCGGCGACCCCGAGCCCCTCGGTCCTAGAGCACAGAAGCGCACGCACTGGGGAGTCCTGGTCTCCTGGTCAGCTCTTGTGGAGTCCCTGTGACAGGAGCTGGGAGAGGACCCAGGGCCTGGAGGCCTGCTCAGGTGGCTTGCTCCGGAAGCAGAGGGAGGATGTTTTTGTGTCTGGGTTAGATGAGGAGTTCGCAGCTCGCTTTAGCCATCTGCTTGGCGCAGAGTGGTTAGAGGTGCTGGCAGGCAGTCTGCACCGGTGCTTGTGAAACCGCAGCGACTCTCTAAGACCCGGAAAGGAAAGAAAACAAGCCCGACATGCGGGATGGGTTGGCAAGGAAGCGGAGATAAAAAGCGCAGGCTGCTGAGCGAGGGATGGTCCCCCGCTCGCCAGCAGAAGTTCCATGACCACCTGTGGGCGTATGCAGGAGGGGCACTGCGCCAGGCACCTACAGGGGTAGAGCCTTTTTCCCTGGAGGCCTAGCAGGCAGCTGCCTCCTCCTCTGGCCGGAGTCAGCCGGCTTCAGCGTGGGCCTTAGAGACGCAGACGTCCGGGGTCTCCAATATACTGGTGTGTACCACATTCCATGATGCGGAGATTTGGGGTCCCCTGGCCTGGGGGGCACTTTTGGAGAAACAGATGGCCAGGCAGTCGAGGCCAATAAAACAGCAGTAGGGGAGGGAAAACGGGAGTGGGGGTCAGGAGTCCGGCACTAGCTCTGGCTCTGGCAGGGTCACCTGGAGCAGCCAGAGTCCCTCTCCTACCCATCGCTGCTGTTGTGGTGGCCGAATCGGACGTTTCCTCTGTGGGACAGTGTCTGGAACGCGCAGTAAGGGCTCGGTCATGTTGGACGTTGTTATCACCGCGCTCCTGCTGCCCTCATGCATGGGTCTGGGGCTTTGCGTTCCAAGGGATGCTGTTCGACCTCCCTGAAACGCCCTCTTCCCTTTCTTAGCTTCTGCGGAATATCACTTTTTGTTTGTTTTTCTTCACCCCTCTTGGAGACGCCTCACTGTGCTTTGTAGAACCCACTTCCTCTCGTCAGGCCTTAAACGTTGGTTGCCCTCTGGACTCTGTGTCCGACCCTGCCCGTCTCCCTGAACTGCTCTGCTGTTGTGAGCTCCTCCCAAAGACGTCGAGATTCTTTCTATCCCAGCGGCTACAGCGGCAGCCCAGATCCCCCAGACTTCAAGAGGTGTGCCAGTAAGTCGGTGTCCTGCAGGGGTTTCTCTTATCTTATCCTCCCACACCTAAATCAGCTTCCTCACCTTTGTAGAGTTATCTCAGTAAAGGAGCTTCTGCCCATGCAGGTGTTCAAGGCAAAAATCTGGCTGCCATCCTTGTCCCCTCCTTCTCCTTCTTTCCCCAAATCCAATCTTTCATCAAGAATTGTCCATTTTACCTCCTATTAGCAAAAGCACACACTTCTCTCCCTCCTCACTTCTATCACCCGAAGGGGCCAATTTTCTCCCCTGGGCAGGGGCACTGTGCTGGCTTGCTGGCCTGCCCTTCCATCCTATTGCTTATGTGTAGGACCTGTCCATGGGCTCTCACTGCCCTCAGGTTGTGCCTTTGACTTGGTCCCCTGCCTTCCTGCTTCATCTCATTTCATGCTGTCCCTTGTTCTTAGGGCTCCTACCAGCTCTTCTGGTAGTTCCTTCAAAATGCTTCGCACTCCCACACAAGGACTTTGTAATGCAAAATGCATCCCTAAATTAGGTAAGTCTTACCTCTTGTTCCTAAGAATGAAAGCCTCAGGGAGCCTTCTCATGCCCCCTTCAGGCTCAGCCAGGTTCCTTTCAGATGGTCTCATAGAGCTGCTCCACTTCTTTCAGCTTGAAATTGTGACTCCGCTTCTGTCTGCCTCGCCCAGGGTCTGTGATGCAATGGAGAGTAGAGGCTTCATTTTTTCCTTCACATAACATTTTAGCATATTGTGGTTGCTTAGGAATACTTGTTGGATAAATAAATAAAAGGAACTCTTCTACCTGTGTGCCAGCCATAAACTTGGTAAACACAATTTCCTGCTATGTGAGAATGCAGAGTCTGGTGAGGTTGAGAACAAAGGTCTGTACTTTCAATCCAATTTGTATAGCCTTTTTTGATGATTTAAAATCAACATGATTTATACATAATTTACATATACATTTCATACATTGAAATGAACCCATTTTCACTGTACACTTTGGTGAGTATTCACAAATATATGCACCCATGTAAACACCACCACATTCAAGACACAGGACATTCCCATCACCTGCCATGCCTCTTTGTGGGCATCTTCAACCTCCCCGGACCCAGGCAACCACTAATCTGTTTTCTGTCACTGTTGGTTAGCACAGTGTTGCCTGCTCTGTGATTTCCTATAAAGAAATTATGGAGTATGTTTTGTTTCTACCTGGCTATTTTTACTCAGCAGAATGTTGGTTTTTCTTTTTCTCTCTGCACTATAGCTGGTAGTGAATGCAGGATATCTAAAGCAAAGAATGTAATGTTTCAATTCAGATCTTTTATTGTGTATCATTCTTTTTAATCTGCTAGTTTCCTTTTTTTTAAGCAATTACTTGATTTTCTTTTTTCACTGTTGTTCAAGTGCAGTTGTCTCCATTTTCCCCTCACCACTCCTTGCCACCCCAGCCTTGCCCACTTCCCACCCTTGACCCTAGCCCCCTTTGGTTTTGTCCATGTGTCCTCAGTGGAATGTTTTTGAGATTCAGTCATGTGGTGGCATGGATTAGTAGTATTTGGTAGCTTGTTCTTTTATTGCTCAGGAATATTTCATTGCATGGATTTATCGGATTTTATGTATTCATTCATCTACTGATGGACATTTGGATCATCTCCATTTGACTTTTATGGTTACATCAACCTCGAGCATTTCTGTACAAGTCTTTGTGTGGACATATCTTTCATTTCTCTATGGTAAATGCCCATGAGTGGAATCATTAGAGAAATGTGTGCTTAACTTTATTAGAAACTGTCAGTTTTCTGAAGAGTTGTCCCCTTTTGTCATCCTACCAGCAATGGATGAGAGTTCCCACTGTTCTACGTACTTGCCAATGCCTGTTCTTGTGTAGTGGTATCTCATTGTGCAATTAATTTTTATTTCCATGACCAATGGTATTGAGCTTCTTTTCATCAGTGAAATGTTTGTTCAAATCTTCTGTGTCCATTTTTAAATTAGGTATTTATATTCATCTTCTTGTTATCAAGTCGTAAAAGCTCTGATTCAGGACATGTATATGTATGTGTATATATATTTCCACCATCCCAATTTGTGGCTTTCCTTTTTGTTAACAGTACCTTTCAAAAAACAGAACAGAAATTTTAATTTTGATGGAGTCTGACTTATCATTTTTTATGGTTAATACTTTGTTTTCCCTGACTAAGAAATCATTGCTATCCTAAGACTGATAAGATTTTTCTCTTATGATGTTTTGTACTTTTAAATTTTATGTTTAGTTTGATGATCCATTTTGAATTACTTTTTGTGTGTAATGTGAAATAAAAGTCAAGGTTTATGGTTTTCCACACAAATTCCAGCTATTCTAACCATTTTTTTCCTGGAAACGGTTTTCCCCCATTGAATAACCTTGATAATTCAGCTGTTTGAATTAGCTGACCAAAGTGTTGGAAAATCAGCTGACCAAATAGTGTGTAGGTCTATTTCCGGATCTTCTACCCTCCCTGCGGACCGGCGTCCTAGCCTCACCCCAATACCACACTGTGCTAAGTGTTGTCTAGCTTTATAGCTGTGATTGTCAACCAAGGTACCACAGAATCTTTCCTACATTCCATACCTGACGATTTAGTCAGGGGCACTACCTCTTTTTCCTTAGATTGTCAAGTAAAAATATGAAAATAGCCAACACAGCAGTAGCTGTTGGTGTGAATGAATCAAAATTATACCTATTTTTTGTCAGATTGGCAAAAATAGATATTTTTTGGTGTGCTGCAGAATTTTAGTAATTCATTTATTTGTGACATGAGATGGAAAAGGATGAGAATCACTGCTTTATGGTAATCTGAAATCAGATAGTGTAAAGCCTCCAACTTCGTTATTTATCTAAAAGTATATATATTATAGACCTTTTACATTTCCATATGAATTTTAGAATCAGCTCGTCAAATTCTACTAGACATGTAGATAGTCGTGTCATTTCCCCCCTGTACTTTGTTATGGTGGACTCCAGTGGGTGGGTTTCAAATGTTGAACCAGCACTGCATCCTTGGTGTAAGTCCCACTTGGTCATCATACACTATCATTGCTACACATTGCTGAGTTTAAATCGCTAATGTTTTAAAAGATTTTTGTGTCCATATTTATGGAGGGTGTTGGTTTGAAGTGTTCTTTCCTTACAATTTCATTACTTGGCTTTTGCATCATAGTATTGCTGTCCTGTAGAATGAACTGGCAAATGTTTCTTCTTTCTATGCTTTTTGGAACAGTTTTGTGTGATAGGTATTTTTTTCTCATAGGATTGGTAGAATTCACCAAGGAAGCCACCTGATGTTGGAGTTTAGGGAGATTTTTTTAAAGTATATTTTATTGATTATGCTGTTACAGTTTTTCCAATTTTTCCCCCTTTATCCCTCCTCCGCCCTGCACCACCCAACCCACCAGCATTCCTCCC
>VMDR010003309.1:0-73995 GCA_007922815.1 Macrotus californicus
AAAATGATTCACTTTGTGTTTAATAAATTCAATGTTCTGTTTATAGGCAGATTGTTATAAAATTACTGATATGTTCTTGCAGAAGCAGTAAATGTTATGTCAAATAACTGCTTAAAAAATCATACTACGTAGCGTTAATAATGTTACCTTAACATACCAGCTTCAGGGCCTGTATAATTGTTTCTGCCAACCCATAAATTTTTGAGTAACAACAAAATTATTGTGATTTTTCTTACTAAATAATTCATACATTACAAAGCATGTATGTAACAAGGTCCATGAATCACTAAAGTATATAATGATCATATATCTAACCACATATCTCTTTCCATAAAATGAATTCAAATAGATTTATGTATTTAGGTTAACTAAAAAATACTGCATTCATAAGCTTCATAATTCTATCATCATCAACAGAAAACTTCTTATCTCCTTTAAGAATACAGCTTCCGTGATTGGCTTTTAAGGGCTGAAAGCTTTTGTTTATCAAAATCCTTGTGTTTAAGCCACTTTTCATGAAGTTTTACAGCCTTTAAATTGATACTATAAATATCTCTGACAATAAATTAATAATATAATGGAGTACTATGTTCATAAACTGTATTTAAAATGACAAAAGTGCAACTAAAATAGCTATAAGCAATACTATATAAAACCTCATTCTAGTAGTAGCTGATATCCTTTATCCAGCAACTAGGATCTAAAAAAAGATATTTCCATTTACCAACATTGTACATACTTTTCTCGAAGTAATCTCAAACCAAATATATCATTTTCTTTATGCTACTAAAAATGATCCCAAATGAGATTTCTTCTACTTAATTAAAACGAGGTCTCACGACTAATTTTTTTTAAATTCCGAGACCGCAACAGATGAAATGATGTTAAATTCACGTTTTACCTAACATTTCTTCAAACTCAGTTATTTTCTGTAGAAACCATGCAGTTATATTTTAGGTTATATGGAATCCCTTACTAATTTTTTAAAATTGTTTTTATTTATGGAAAGACACACAGAACCCAACATTAGCCATGTTCAAGCGCACCACTCAGTGGTGTTAATGTGCATTCACACCACTGTGCAGCCCTCAGTGCCATCCATCTCCAGGGCTCTCTTCGTCATGTGAAGTTGAGCCCCTGTACCCACTGAACGCTAACTGCCCGATTCCTCTCCCGCTTTACTAGTTTTTTTAACAGGCTTGCTCAGAGATAATTCACATGCCATACATTCCTTTTAAAGTGTAAAATTCAGTGTCCTGAGTATGGTCAGAGTTGTGCAACCATCACCACAATCAATTTTAGAACAGTTTCATCACCCCCCAAAGAAACCCCATGCCCGTTAACAGTCACTCCTCATTTCCTTCCAACCTCTCCAGCCCTAGGCTATTGCTAACCCACTTTCTGTTTCTAGAGATTTGCCCATTCTGGACATTCCATATAAGTGGAATCACACAATTTATGACCAGCTTCTCTCACTTAGCATAATGTTTTCAAGCTTATCGTGCTATATGTACCAGTACTTCATTCTTTTTTTGGCCAAATAATATTCCATGGTGTAAATATGCCGTATTTTATTTTTCCATTCATCAGTTGATGGATGTTTCAATGGTTTCCACTTTTTTGGCTAGAATGATTGATGCTGCTCTGAACATTTGTGTACAAGTTATTGGGTGAACACATTTCCAAGTCATTAGGGTATATACCTGGGAGTATAATTGCTAGATCATATGGTAACTCCATGTTTAATATTTAACTGCCAAACTTTTCCAAAGTGACTGCACCATTTTGCATTCCCAGTGACAATGTATAGGGGCTCCAATTTATCCACATCCTTGACAACACTTCTAGCCATTCTAGTGTGTATGAAATGGTATCTCATTGTGGTTTTGATTTGCATTTCCCTAACAGTTAATGTTGGACATCTTTTCATGTGCTTGGTAGTCATTTGTATAACTTCTTTGGATAAATGTCTGCTCAAATCTATTTTTAAATTGGATTGTTGAGTTATGAGTCCTTTATATATTCTGGCTACAAGTCCCTTATTAGATACATAATTTGCAAATTATTTTCTCCCATTCTGTGTCTTTTCATTTTTTCTTTTTAAAAAATATATATATTTTTAGAGAGAGGTAAAGGGAGGGAGAAAGAGGGGAGAGAAACATCAGTGTGTGGTTGCCTCTCACATGCCCCCTACTGGGAACCTGGCCTGCAACCCAGGCACATGCCCTGACTGGGAATCAAAATGGAGACCTTTGGTTCCCAGGCCTGCACTCAGTCCACTGAGCCACACCAGCCAGGGCATTTTCTCATTTTCTTGATAGCATCTTTTGAAGCACCAAAGTTTTTAATCGTGAAGTCCAATTTTTTAAATTCTCTTTTCATTTGCCTTTACAAACTTTTACACTTTCCCAAAGTAGGAGAGTTTTGTAGTAGGTTTTATATGAAATCAGTTTCTTTACTAGAAAGCTAACTGTACTTTTAAAAATACATTTACTAAAACCAACCTAGATTTACTTATTCCCAGTTGTATCAAATGTACTCTCAATGAGCAGAACAGAGTTCTGAGAAGTAGCTGGATGGCCAAGCTTGTGTCAGTGGCAACATTTTCATTTAAAGAAAAAAAATTCTCAACATCTGATCTCCACTTTATATTAGAAAAATACTCTGTGGACTGTGGTCACTGCCAATAACACTTCTTATTGTTGGGGAAAGCACTTGTGAAACCTTTGTCAAGCACATAAAATGGTAAAAAGTGAAATATAGTAATTAAGATTTGTGTTCTATCGATTGTGTAGCTGAAGTAATTTTTCATGACTAACATAAGATTTAATAAGTATAAGTAGTTAAAGATTCTGACTTGGCACTAGTCATTAACATGTAATTGAACTAGTAAAAAAGATCAGTTAAAGTTGTGTTGATTACCACCTTATCTTTGAAAGGCAATTAGAGACCTCAATCATTGCAACAAGATTTGATTGTGCAGCCTTTATTGGACATTGATCTTTCGGCAAAGTGCAGTTACATTTTCCATTAATTTACAGTAGCACAGCTTAACTTTGATACCCTAGACTGTTGCCCCAGGTGAGATGTGATGCTAAGTGCTTGTTTAGGTTAAGGTGCCCCCAAATGTCATTATAGTCTGAATGGCAAGTGCTGAAAGAGAGTGGACAGCTGATCCAGTAGCTTCAGGATAAAGTTTCTGTTGTCTGCGTTAGCTCTGAAATGAAATGAAACTGAGACCCTTGTTTTTACATCGCCCCAGTCTTTCGAACATCCCTCATTGAGAGTTATTTCAAGAAGTAGAAGTCTTCTGTGACTATCGTTTTGAGAGAACATAAATAAAAATGACACAAAATAAAATGTCCATATAAAAAGAGATACATATGGTGCTTTTTTTTTAGAGAGAGAACACCTATTTGTTGTTCCAATTATTTATTGCTTCTTGTATGTTCCCTGATTGGGAATGGAACTTGCAACTTTGGAGTATCAGGACACAATGCTCTAACCAACTGAGCTACCCAGCCAGAGCTAATACATATGGCTTTTAAGAATTAAAGTTGTTTTAATTTTTACTGAAGTCAATAATAAAATTAGTGACTAAATGTGTGATGAAAGAAATTATAACTATATTTTGTTAAGATATTAGCACTGAGAAACTAGGGGTTTTTATATTACTTTTAAAAAGATTTTATTTAGTTTTAGAGAGGGGAAGGAGGGAGAAAGAGAGGGAAACATCAGTGTGTGTTGGCCTCTCGTGCGCCCCCTACTGGAGACCTGGCCCACAGCCCAGGCCTGTGCCCTGACTGGGAATCGAACTTTGGTGCTCAGGCTGACAGTCCATGCACTGAGCTGCACTAGCCAGGGAGGAATTTTTATATTATCGTAGCAACTTCTTTCATGCTCCCAACTCTGTAACTTCAGCTTTATGGTTTATACAGGAACTAAGAACTTTGACTAGAAATTTCTTCCAATACTGAATAATTGATTTTTATAGAAATGCCAATAGGATATAAGATTTTATACTAAAAATACATCATCAAAAAATAGTTTTGCCTATATTATTTTAAAGGCAAAATCCCATTAAAGAAATGTAGGCAAAAAAAAGCTGTCTTTGGCTATTTCATCCACTAAGAAAGCTGCTACCCGGGGGGGCTGGGGTCCACGTGAACCCTTTTCGCCATCACAGGCTTAACCAGGAGGTTCACAGACGCACCCCCACAAGGT
Source organism: Macrotus californicus (assembly GCA_007922815.1). Taxonomy (NCBI): domain Eukaryota; kingdom Metazoa; phylum Chordata; class Mammalia; order Chiroptera; family Phyllostomidae; genus Macrotus; species Macrotus californicus. The sequence continues at coordinate 4,225 of VMDR010003309.1, forward strand.
GCCACCTGTGTGTGTTCTTGCTTCCTCTCACATTGTCTTAAATGTCTATTAATGAAGTCTTTTAAGTATAAATAGAAATTAGTGTGGAATAGAAGGACGATTACAAAAGCAGCTTTTACTGAAATACAAGTAAAACTACATTTGCATACAAGCATATTCATGATGCATGTTAAGGCAGAATGGTTTCCTGTTTTGTCCTCAGATTACAGTTGGAAAAACGGAAAACACAAAGGAATAGTAGTTGTTAGCCTGATGTTAAAAGGTGGCACTTGATACTAAAAGTAGAATCAATCTCCTGACTTCCAGCATTTATTCTTCCTCCTTTTTAGGCCACAACGCTTCTATGTAATATACAAATTTAAAGAAAAAAACTTAAAACATTACTGTTCAATGGGGAGCTTTTTTTTTTTTTCCAAAAAGGTTTACCACAAACCTCAATAAATCCAATGAATGATATTTTAATATTTGAACCATGCCCTTAGCCATCACCGAGTTCATCCTTCACCATGATCAACTCCACAAGGGCAAGAGGTCTATTGATTTTCATGTAATACAAGAAAATATTACATTTGCTTAATTGTTACACAGTGAGCACATCAGACAAGAAATCAAGGCTCTATTTAATGCTGCAAGCAGCAGAGAATTACAGGGATCAATAGGGTAGTTTGTCAAGGATGTTCTCCAAGGAGACTTACCTATCACTGTATGGACAAGGAGTCACACTGACTGTAGCTATTGGAAAACAGGTAAGCAGAGTCAGCAGTACCAATAATCAGAAATCAAACAGGCCAGTGCGAAAAGAAGTGCAACTATACTGAAAAGCTGTATTTATAGTTTGGTAATTAAAAACCATTTTATCAGCCTTGTGCTGGGACCAAACCTTTACAACAAGTATTGACAAGACGAGCAGCAATGAATGAGCAGTATTTGACTTCTAGCTTATGAGCTATAGTTATTTAACTCTGCCCATTACGGAGGAGATCAGTTCTAGCCTTCCTTGCAAAATGCTAATAGTTAGTTTTATTATTAATGAAGCTTAATCTAACACTATCTCCTTTGTGTAAGCCATTCATTTAACTAGTGTCAAGTATATTCTTCTGAACTAAATATATTGGCCTAAGCACTTCCTTGATTAAAGTGTTACTTAGAATTACTTTCAGACAAGCGAACAGTACATATATTCGAAGAACAGTTCACTCTCTGTAGCTCATTTAACATGACTACCTTTAACGAAGCCAGTTTCTATTACTTCATTATTCTGGGGCTTTTACCTCCATCACTTCCATGTACTTTCTCTACTGATTTGCCAGAAGCAAGCATTCAAATATTGGTTAGATTGAATTTTATAAAATATTTTGCTACCAAAAAATGTGTAAAAGTTGGAGTATCAGCAACACATTAACATAAAATGATATATAATGTATGTTTGTAATTATGGGAGAGCTCATAAATCTTAAACACCCATTGGTTTAGAAATTAAATAGTTCTACTTAGTTCTCCCTAAATTACTCCAAAGTTCTGAAATCTACCATTCATCTGGGTATTTTGTAAGTACCCCCAAGGATAAAATTTTTTAATGACTTTGCTTTCAAAAATGCAATTAACTTAATAAAATCCTAATGCAAAACTGCCATCAGGTCTTTAAAATTTCAGCCCACTTCCCATCACCAATAAGTCTATGGATATGTACCATTTCAGCTAATTGCTTTTATAAACAGTTATCAAATTTATTTTTCTGGGTCTTTTTGCATCTTAATTTTATCACCATGCTATTTTAACTATTCATAAGTCTTAATTTCATTCATCTTGCTGCATTTACATTAACCCGTGTATTACTATAGTCGGTATTGGATTCTTCAGGCAATAAGAAAATAAACTAACAAACAGAATAGAAATGAACTCATAGATACAGAGAACAGACTGACCATTGTCAGAGGGAGGTGGGGTTCGCGGGCTCAGTGAAAAAGGTGAACGGATTAGGCAAAGGAAAAAAGCCTCATAGACGGACAACAGGACTGTGATTAGCAGCTGGAGGGGGGTGGGGGAGGTAGGAGAGGATAAAGCAGGGGGGTAAATGGTGGTGGAAGGAGACTTCACTTGGGGTGGTGAACACACAATACAACATACAGATGATGTTGTGCAGAATTGTACACCTGCAACCTATATAATTTTATTTACCAATGTCACTCCAATAAACCCAATAAAATTTTTAAAAAAACAGTCTCAACATTATACCCAGACCTCTTATCCAGGTAAATGGCACAAGGGCTTCAACAAATTTCCACTTAAAATCCATGCAGCTGAATGGCTTAGATTTCAGCCAGCAATTAGGATTCTCATCAATATTGGATTTACCAATGATATATTATCTCTACAATATATCCTAAAATCCCCCTCTTCTTTTTCCAATATTATATAAAAGGTTTCCCCCTTCATTCTCTGTGTGGGTGCATTTTCTCTTCAAAGAGAATTTGTTAATACCTAACTATAGAATCTAGATGTTATAATCATTTTTATCTGTAGTTTAATCCAGTTCTAGGGAAATAAAATAGTGTAAGTATCATGTGTTCCTAGTTCCCACTGGCTAAACAGAGAGTGTGTGTGTGTATAAAACACATAGCGATGTATGACAAGCTTTGCCTCTTGAGGACCATGATTCATTTTAAAGAACCAGACACCGCAGAAAGAACAAGACGTTTGCAAAAGTTTTATTTTAAAGGATCAAAAATAAATATTGTTCATACACATGAGAAAATCCACTACCATTTATGTTTTCAAAGCGCACTGTCAATACATGGCACCTTCATCCTCTTTATTTAGGAAATAGACTGTTATTGGTCCGTAACTGGTGTGCACGGTCTCTGTGACTCTAGCAAACCACCAGGAGCCGAGTCCATACAATAACGTGGGAATGCCTGAAAAACAAATGCACGTGTTATTTCGGAACACCGACACTTACTAACCACGCACCCATGGATCTGTCATGATACCTGTCATGCAGCACTCTTTAGCAATGGCAACAAATTACAAAATAGAGTTACAACAACCTTAGTAAAGATGGTGTCCAAGAGCTGGAGCTCATCTAGTTCAACTATGTGAGCCTAGAGATTGTTCAGAGTGTACATAGGGCTGGTAGAAATTTTAATTCAGAGCACTTTACAAGCACTAATTAATTACCTCCGGGTAATTATGAAGTAATTCTATATTCTTTTCACAAATAAGCAAACAGGGCATGTTTGTCAAGGTAGTGGTAGATGCTCCTGGTTGAGCCTCAATCACTAAGTCAACTTTACTGTAAGTAAGACAGTAACCCTGACGGCCAAAGTAATTTTCTTTGTTCAACTTAAAGAAACTGGGTCAAATAGCCGTCGTCGAAACTAAGGCAAAACCTTACTCTAAGGAGGATTTTAGTATAATAACAGGCATGAGAAATGATCCCACTAGTATGCTTACATTTGATTTGAAACACTCTTGTTTCAACCTATTTGAAATAGGTCCCTAATAGACTCCACTGACATGTTTCTTCTTTGGAATATTCCTGTTTCATAAGATTTTGCTGATATATTTAAGATTGGTTACCATTTGTGACATGAAACTAAACATATACTACACTGAGATTTGGACATGCATACGAGCACTCATATGCATATGAGACTGTGTTGGACACAAACTTTCACAATTCCTACCTTTTTTAAGGCATTTATTTAAAATCAATGACCATTAACAAAATAAAATGTGTATAAAATGACAGGCACACGAATCAGTGACAAATATTGTATGCTCTACACAAGTATTAATTTTATTGCTCCCATGTAGGAATTGGACAGAAAATGGCAATTTAAAGAAAGAGCTGTACACTGGAAAATCTTCTTTCTAGTTAATAGGGAAATCAGCACATGCTCAGGACTAATAATATTGGTAACGTTTTTTCTTATTTTTCCGCAAGAGTGTATTTGCTGTTATGCTCTTTTTGAGCAAGTAAGTGCATTGAACTACTTTGTGCTTATTCCCTGAAGCTGCATTCCAGCCACTGTAATGCCCAATATTAATCAGGAGAAGCATCGCTAGCTGGCAATGAGAAGAGCGAAAAACGCCCATGCAAGCTGGCACCTCCCTAGTTTTAGGAATATACTGGGTCACAGCTTGTCACTATCACAGGGGTCCCTGGGATGCCTCAGAAACCTTTCACAGTGTATTACCTTCTGTACCCCAAAACACCCCTGAGTACCCCAAAGGGAATGTCACAAAATATCCATAAAAACTAGCAACATAAAGCTGTTTATAAATCATTTAACCAGAAAGTAAAAAAAAAATGGGAAATGGGGTGGGGCAGTGGACAAGAGATGAAAAAGAGCAGAACAGGTAGAAGTGAGCAAAGGGTAGAGGGAGCAGTTGAAATAAAAACTAAATTTAAAATATGATGTCACAGCTTCAAAAGCTGAAAATCAAACAAGTGAGGAAAACAGGCTGTAAAAACAATGATTAATTTTCTAATATACTGAGAGTAAAATATGCCTTTTAAAGCAATTCTAAGGACATAAGGAACAGCTGGTGACACTGAAAATTTTGTTAGTTTTATAGTATTTACCACCGTTTTTAGTTAAATATTGACACTTAAAAAAACACAGAAATAAATGGTTAATATTTTTTTAGCTAAAATGGAGGACTGATCAAGATTAGTAGCTTAATAACTACATTATCTCTGATTAAGAAACAACTAAGAACCATTACCAGCAATGCTGTTTGATAGGGGATTGAGTTGTGATAAAAGAGTCAGAAATTCTCTCTCTCTGTTTTCTTGTTTTTCCTGCAGTCTATTTGATACAATCAGGCTAAAACACTACGTGGGAGGGGTTGCCACTTGTACCATATAATTTTCACATTAGAAAAACATAGTTTTCCTTGTATCACATATGCTTTACAGTCTTTAAGTTTCCATGAAAAATTAAATTTTTTTTCAGCCTGTCTGAAACATATAACATCAAAATGAACTGGAAAGTCAGTTCTTTGCATAATAAATAAATCATTTTGAGTCAGCTGAACAGTAGGTAAACAAACCACTGTCAAATTAAGCACTTAAAAAAAATTAGAACTTCAAGCAAGTCTCTGATTACCCATTCATTCCAATGGTAAGTTCCTTTTCTTAAATCTCAATCTACTTCCCAGCAGGATACCCAGACTGATAAACCATCAGTAAAATGTCAGCTTCCACAGAAGGAAAGGCAGAGGAGAAACAGAACAAATGGGTAAGAGAGTAATCTTTATTATTTACAAAATGTAAAAATGAATTACTCTGATAATTTCTAATTTGGAAGGGAAGATGATGAATAAAATCCTGAGTATTTTTATTAATGAACTATGTATTTGATGATCCAGAGAGGCAACTGTGCATCACAGAGTAGGAAAGAATCCTATTACCTAATGCACATTCCCTACCTTCCAACAAAACTATAAAATAAACAGTACCAAACTGGGGAGTACATTACTCTTTAAAAAGCCCAGAAATAAATTCCCTTTATCAGTGCAATCCAATTTGTATTAAAGCATGCATGAGCAGAAAGTTTTTCTTTTTGTTTAGCTTAAAACTCTTATTCCCATCTAAGCAGGATTTTTAGAATTTCTAAAGGATCTCAAAGACCATTCAATAACTCTTCGACCTTCTCTTCCCCATAAAAAACTACAACTGTTTCTTTCTTCAAAAGGTTTTACTTTTCTATGTGAGAATGTTCTGGGTATCCTACTTTTCTTTGAATTTCCTTCTATGTAAACAAGAAGCCCCTAATCACGAAGATGTCCCTAAAGTATTAAGTTTTAAATGGTGAAAACTTAAAGCATTCGGTTCATGTCACACTTTTTCTCCCATTCTCCAGTGTTATATTTTCCTCACCTATTATTCTTTACATTTGGGAGGAATGGTTTTTTTTCTGATTCTGCAAAGCTAAAGTGAACTTTTATATAAAAAATCAAAACTTACTCTTCTTGAATCTAGTCATCATGCCAGTCTTTCCAAATAATTATACGCTGAATTTTCTAGGTCACCTCACCATTTCACCTGTCGTCAACCTCAGCCTTAGGTGGGCGTGCTCTCGCTGTAGTCCATCAGCCAAACAATAAGACATGTTTTAAAGGGTTACACGTTGCTAAATAATCTGCTCCTCACTGGACTGAACCCACGACAATCCCAGTGGGTAATGGCTCAAAAACCCCATGACTGACATGTGTGAGTTATTATAAGCAAAAATATGCATACCATATTTAAATTTAATGAGTGACCAGACTATATTACACTAATGCTGTTACTTTAGCTTTAATTCTAATTTAAAAGACCTGGTTGGGTAACAGTTCAGCTCCCACGTCTAGATTTTGAATTACTGAAATCTGGATTAATTTGGCATCAGCTATTAATAGGTTTAAAACATCTTGAGGCCTATTTTTCACTGACCTATAAAAGATACCCCATGTCAGTGTTCAAGACTCTTCCGTCGTTAACCAAAAGAAAATAAACATCCAGCAAGAGTAACTACCATTAGAATTAGAATATTCCCATGACAACCTACAAATACTAAAGAGGCAGAGTCTCTTCAGCATCTTTTAGGCCTACGACCTGAGGAAACCAACATGACTGGTGAAAACCTTCAGTGCTTCTAGTAAAAGGAACCTGATGGGACTCCATGTAAAGAAAACAAAGAAATTTAGAAGCAGTTCCACTTTTTAGAATATGAACGCACGCACGAAGTATGTTCCTGGGACAAATCCTGTCGTGCAGTCAGACGTTTTTTTAACTTGAGAGCCACTTTCCAGGGGCTTACACTCTCTCCTTACTGCCCTCTGTAGGGGTCCTCCCAGTTAACAACGGCAGGAAGGGGGATGGAATGCCCCCGCCCCGTGATCCCTCGGCACAGGCAGGCCTGTGGATAACGCCCACTTCCCAGGGACAACTCAGCCCCGATCAGCACCAAGTGGCTGGGGACTACAAAAGACCAGAGCCAAGGCCAGGGCTAGCAGGGTGCAGTACGGTGGGACGCGCAGGCAGTGTCTGGAGAACCCAACAGCAAGGGGCGAGCGTGGCGAGCGCGTGCGCTGGGAGAGCCTGCTCGGGCCGAAACAGGGCTCCTCGGGGCCAGCGTGGTCTGACCTTGGGCCGGGTCTTGACCTCTGCGCGAGGCTCGTCAGCGTGCTTTTCAAACAGTTGGGCCATCCTCGGCGGGACGTGCCTGACCCGCCCGGGCCACTCACCGAGGTTGACGACCTTGAGCGCCGTGAAGAACCGATCCTGCTGGGCCAGGTCCTGCCAGGGGGCCTTGGAGCAGTGATACTTGATAAAGGGGAAGCAGCCCGTGCGCAGGACGTGGTAGTTGGCGCCCTGCACCGGCCAGTTGAAGTGCGAGAGGCCGAACTGGTCGTTGCGGACGGCGCTGTAGGGCACGCAGAAGGAGGTCCAGTGCGGCAGGCGTCGCTGCAGCAGGTGCTGCGTCAGCACCTCCGAGGCGCGGGGCTTCGGGCGGGAGGCGGCGCCCGAGGCCCAAGGCCAGTACAGCAGCAGCCGCAGCGCGGCCTCGTGGGCTTTCCGCACGGCCTCCATGACCAGCCCGGCCCGCGTCCCGCCCCTCCGACGCCGTGGGGCGCGCACTGCTGGGGGCGGGGCCGCCAGAGCGCGCGCCCATCGCCGCCCCCCCCACCGCCACCCCGGGGCGAGCGGCAGGGACGCTCCACGAGCCCCGCGCGAGTGCGCGATAGACCCCGGGGAGCGGCAGCGCGTGCGCACGGAAGTCCCGCGGAGGGGGCTGGCGTGGGCCCGGTGATAGGCGCAGGGGGGTGAGAGGCAACGGCGCAGGGAAGGTGGTGAAATCGACCTCCTGTAGTCCTTAATAAGGCTGGGAGAGGGCTGGGGGGGTGTTTATCAGTCTGGGTTTGGGGAAAGTGAAGGCTTAAATAACTTCACCACCTGAGAGAGTGACAAAACTCACACCCATCCCCTAGGCTCTGGCTCAAGGGACATCCCTAAGTGGGCGTTGTCTAGGAAACAGGGTAGAAGGCGTCCTCAGGCAAGGGAGTTGACAGCGGAGGCCCCAGATTTGTGTTGCCTCTAAAATCAAGGAGAATTATTATATTTAGGTCTTCGCGGTCACGTTCACTGTTTAAGTCCCAGATATTTCAAAATAAAAAGTTTGTTGTTAAAAAACGTCCCAGGTCTTTCCGTGTGCCACCGGTGATCACTCCTAAAAGCCTGGTGAACGCTAGACCAGGGGAGTGTTTCAGTTACAAGCCTTTATAATGTTCAGTCACTCATTACCAATCCATTTAGCAAAACCTTAAACTTTGCTGCCTCTTGAGACAACTTACACACCTGCTTTCTAAGGAAGTATTTTCTCTTCTTTTCCTAAATTTATCTTGTTTGTAGAAACCGTATATAAATAAGATAATGTGTCCGGAAAGCACTGTATGTAAATGAAATAATTATGTATAAACATCATGTAATAATTACTAATGTTGAAATTCAAGGGGAACGTAGGATTGCGTGGCTCATTCGTACATTCTCTAGTTTTTACTGATTCGTTCAACAGTGATTGAGCACACACAACTATGTGCTACATATTGAAGGACCTTGTAGTCGTGCAAATAGGTTGAACTTTACCTTATTCCCTGATAACTGGTTTTAAAAGATTTTAGGTGGAGGCATGATGTGGTTAGATTGGCACAGAAATGGCTGGAGGGAGGCTGAGATAGGAGTGAGGGAGGTGATTCAGTACTGCGATTTTCAAATTAAATTTTAAGAAAGCATTGGAGTCCTTTTTCAAACAAAATCTGTCACAGAACCTCAACATAAAGTAGATGGAAACTTGTGCTTTATTACTAAACATTTGTAAGTTCAAATTATGAACATTAACTTTACACAAAACAATGAGGCTGGTTTGTTGCTGTCTTGGGTTTTTTTCTGTTTTGTTTTTAGCTAAAGAAAGGAACTTATTGGAAGAAAATAGGGTAGCTAAAATAACAAATAGCAAGTCTGCAGACCTAGCTCAGGAAATGTATTTTTTGGCCCCACTGCTGCCGGACTCTTGACCCTGCTGTTCTATGCTCGAAATATTTTAAAGTTGGGTTTATTGAAAACAGCTGCAGTTACAACAGCCTGGGGACAGTTTATTTCTCATTCCTCTGTTTTGGTTGTACACTATCAAGGAAATCCTGGTCCCTCCAGTGAAGCAGACACAACAAATAAGAGTGGTGTTTACATGATTGGCCTTGAAGTCTTGGGCAAGTGCTTTAATTACAAAGATGGCAGGTGGAGACCAATTCGGAGATCGACACTAAAATGATAACCTCGAATTAATGTGTGGGCAGTTTTGAAATGTGTTAAATGTTGGCATTAAATCATTTTTGGCTATATAAAAATATTTTTTAAAATGAAAACAAATCACATATTTGGGAAGCCTCAAGTTTGTTTCAGAAGCCCTAGATTCAGTGGGATATAAGGTGAAAACCACTGAAGAAGAGAAGCAGAGATGGAAGGTTGCCCTGCGTTATCTCATGAAGTCTTGGGAAAAGGGGTGGGAACTGAAGGATTTCTGTTGCAAGATGCTCTCTCGGGAAAACCTCATTAGTGATGATAATTTCCCTAATCCGAGGCTCTTTGACTATCTCCCTCCTTGTCCTAAGGTAGGAAATTCCTCCAAACAACTGAAAGCTGGAAGACCACATCCTGGTAGTCAATAATCACCCAAGAAATGGAAATTAAGACCACAATGCAGTACCATTACACACCCACAAGAGTAGCTAAAGTAGAAAAGATGGAAAGTACTAAGTGCTGGTGAAGAAATGCAGCTATTAGAACTTTTGTACACTGCTGGCAACTGCTTTGGAAAAATTGGGGGGGGCACGAATGTGTGGTCTGTCCAGAAAGTATCCCACCATGTAGTATGAAAAATGAATGTGATGGCCACACAGTACACATGCTCACTCAATGCATCTACCGTCCCCCACTGACTGGTACAGTGAAGTCATCATTGTTCACACATGCACATTCCAGTCCACTCTCCTTGGCTGCCAGGTTACACTGATGTCCCCCAAACTATTCCTTTTATATTAACAATGGCTGGACTTTTTCCGGACAAACCTTGTATATTACAGCTGAATATACAGACATACCTTGTTTTGTTTTGCTTTTTGGTTTACTGTGCTTTACAGATGTTGTGATTTTACAAATTGAAGGCAAGACTCTCTGCCAGCAAAATGATTACGAAACCTGCAGTGTCTCTGAGCTATACCTGTGTGCACTCCTTCTGACCCAGCAACACTACTCCTTAGGAATATATTTGTATTAGTGTGCTCAGGCTGCCGTAGCAAAACACCACAGGCTGGGTGGCTGAACAACAGAAATTTATTTCTCACAGTTCTGGAGACTGGAAGATCCAATATCTGAATGCCAGCTGATTAGGTTCTTGGTGAGAGTTCACTTTTTGTCTTGCAGCTCTGTCTTGCTCTATCCTTCCATGGCAGAGAGCTAGTTCTGGTGTGTCTCTAACTCTTCTGATAAGGGCACCAGCCCTATTGGATTAGGGGCCCACCCTTATGACATTATTTATCATTTCCTCAGGGACCCTATCTCCAAATACAATCACATTCAGCATTAAGGATTCAACATATGAATTCAGAAGGGATACAAACAGTCCATAATAATAACCAATAGAAATTATGTGCATATGTTCTTCAAAAGACATATACTGGAATATTCATAACAACACTGTTTATATTTGTGGTATTTGACCTAGTACATGTTCACATGCCCATCAGCAGTAGAGCAGTAGATAGACCAACTGTGGCCTAGTCACATGACGGGATGCTATACAGCAATGAGAGGGAATGATCTGATCTAGAAGCACACACGTGCGTGAATCTCACAGACGTAAGAGTGAAAGAAGCCAAACATTAAAGTAGTTACTGTATGATTTCATTTATGTAAAGTATGAAAACTAGTCACAGCTCATTTGTGCTGACAGAAGGCAGGGAAGTGGTCATTCTCAGCAAGGTGAGGCGGGAGGAGACTAGTGTTAGGAAGGGGTATGAGGAGACATCTGCGGCACTGGGATTATTCTCTCTTATTCTTTTATTTCTATAGTTTTTTAAAAAATAGATTTTATTTTTACTTGTAGTTTTAGGCTCACAGCCAAATAAGAGGAAGGTACAGAGATTTCTCATATATTCATGCCTTATGCATGCATAGCCTTTCCATCATCAACATACCTCATCAGAGTGGTACATTTGTTGTAAATAATAAACCTATAAATTATTCTCTTTCTTGATCTGGATTCTAGTGAAATGGGCATATTCAGTTTGTGGATTCTTTTAACTGAACATGCATACGTACTTTTCTGTATGTATATTATACTTCACTAAAAAGTTTGAAAATAATGAATTCTACAGGTAGTGTCATATATTAACATACCTTATTATTATTGTTTATGAATAATTATATACAGAGAACATATATAGCGGACATAACTGAAACATGAACTTGTATGTATATAGAATATTTATTCTCATGTTGTTTTTACAACCTTACTGTGAGATCCTGATTTACTCACATATTTCTTTTATTTTTATTTAAAAAAAATATTATTTATTTTTAGATGGAGGGAAAGGGAGGGAGAAAGAAAGGGAGAGAAACATCAATGTGTGGTTGCCTCTCATGTGCCCCCTACTGGGGGCCTGGCCCACAACCCGGGCATATGCCCTGTCTGGGAATCGAACTGGCGACCCTTTGGTTCAAAGGCTGGCGCTCAATCCACCACACCAGCCAGGACACTCATATATTTCTAATAGTGTGATTTAAAAGAAAGTAGGGTAGAGTTTAATTTCACTGCTATTCTCAGAGGGAGAATTATAGGCAAGAACTGGATAAGTATGTCAACATGTTGGTAAAAGATAAAGATCTTATGAAAAAGGGATAGAAATATTTACCTTTAAGACTTTATTTACAATTTCTAGTTTGAGACTTAAGGACATCTGGGTGAAGGAAAGATGGACTGTGGAGATGACTCATATTCCAGCATGCTTTGGAACTTAAAAACATATCCAAAGAGCCACCCAAATCTATGAGGAACCCAAATCTGCTTCATGGTTCGGTGCCCTCTAAGCCAAGCTCAGCACCAGAGGAGGTGGCGGTGAGTTACCCCCACAGCGTGATGAATGCTCATTAATTCTCTCCACCCCCCTCAGTGGCAAACACTGCTTGCAGCTCCGTTCCTATAGCTCTGTGCCTGCCCTGGCAAGGACAATATACATTAGTTTTATGCAAAGTTATCTTCATGGAAGTTCCGAGTCATGGCGGAAGTCATTAGGAAAGGAAAGAACTGCTGTATTCTTACCTCGATCTTCTTGAGCCCTTCTGTGGAGCTGACTGATGTTTTGACAGCCCCTGTGAGGAGTCAGCTGGCAGCGGGGAGTGCTGTAGCAAAGAGCGGCAAGAAGAATTACTCTGGCAAAACATTTTATCATGAACATAGTGGATATAGAATCTCATCCAAAAGCATCTTGTGTCTAAACTACTCTCAAGTTCTCCCTGACTAGAGTGTAAACTTCCTAAGGCTGGAGATTTGTGTCTGCTTTGTTAACCTTTGTGATCCAGCACCTGGGACAGTGTTTGGTGTATAGTAGTTACTCTACTTGTTGAATAATAATATAAACAGTAGATAAAGTTAATAAGTAGTGTGCTGGAGGGATACTGGAGAAAAAAATTACAATAGGTAGGGTTGTTATAAAACAGTTCCAGGGAGTCTCCCCCATTGGCCAAGGTGGCAGTAGGAGGAGGTTCTTACACTGAGTGCACAGAAAGCTAGAAATATCAATGATAGGGCCTGAGCATGTGAAAAGGTAACAAGATAATCAGATAGAAAAAGCCCTTCCCCCAGCCCTATGGTACCAGATTGGGGGGTGAGATCTGGGGAAGGCAGGCACATGCGCTGTACAAGTCAAAGTGGCACAGGGGGAGGTGCTGGGCCAAAGAGGCCTGGTAGTCTAGCCTGAGGATAGAAGGGATTGGTTGGGAGGTGGATCCACCCAAAGCTCACCAAAGTTTGGGAAGTTCATTGGTGATTTTGAGAAAGCACCTGGTCCATCCCACACCCAAGCTGCCCAGGGGAGCAAAGAAGCTCGCTCTGGTTTCTGACCTGCACTAGCATGGTGCACTCACCTGTTCTCTCCATGGGTCACGTGGCCTAAGCAGCCATGTGGCCCATGGCCTCCAGGAGGGAGATTCTTGCTCTCTCTTCCTCACCTGGTGATACTCTTGACCATGGATTTGCAGGCTGTCTTGCCGGGGAACATGCCAGCAGCCACATGGCTCATGGCCATGCAGGCTTTACACGCAGGCTCCCAGAGGGAGTCTGAAATGGACAGTAGCTGGGAACAAGCTAAGCTACTTAGATGGGGACTAAGACCTCTTAGTATCCACCTGCGGGCTCCAAAGGACGTTGAAATGGAGCAGGAACTCTGGACACTGGCTTTTGTCTTGGCCTTGCTAAGAGTGGTTGGATTTTTCCCATGGCAAAAAGAAGAAATAGGTTTTGAGACAGGAGTCCACCAGTCTCCCAGATCACACAGCACCTGACTAAAACCTTTTTCCTTTTGCACCAGCATCTGCCTCACGAGTCTGGCTTTTGTGGTGACAGGCAGCCAAACCTCCATTTTTGTTCGGTTACAGGGTCAGTGGTTTTAATTAAAATTTTAATTTTGCTGGTTGGAGAAATTCAACTACAGAATAGGTAAGAAAGAACTTATCTAAAATCATATACAGGAATTGAGAATCAAAATTCTGGCCTACTAGCTTTTGATAAGCTTTTCATCAGGAAACATTTCCATTCCCTTCTTCTGCTGTGGATGCCAGAAACTGGTGGCCAGGAGACATTTGTGACTTTTCGAAGCCAGATCACAATTTGTGCTGGTAGATAACACCATCCATTTTATGGACATGTTTCCAATATTGCAAATCTTCATAATATATAGGCAGCTTTCGTGGAAGCATTTGAAAACACGGCCAAGTAAATTCGCCTTGTCACGTGAGCCGTAGTTACTGTCCCAGCTGCATCAAGCAAACCTTGTTTTACTAACAGATGCATCCATGGATAGCATATGACATTTTATAGCACAAATCGTAGTTTCATATCAAGTTCTAAGATATTTCGGCTTTATTGCCGATCTTCAACCAACAATGGCTCTTAGAGCTTAGCTGTAGGCCTTCCTGCCCCATCCCCCGACTCACTGTCAAGTAGTTAATGATCTATAAACAAATATGGAGATGCCCTAAGGGGGCTCTCCATTTAAAGGGGCCTTGAATCATGATGTAATAGAAATACTGAAGTCCACCCTGATTTGCGATTGTCAGTTTTGATTTTGAGGTGATTGGTATTTTCAGATGGGACAGGTTTTTCATGTACTATACAATAACATTAAATTTTACCTGATTTTTCTGTTTGGGAGAAAATTTTCAAAAATGTTTATCTACATTCGCAATTTCCATGACATGGAATGCCTTTCTATTTGTGTATGAATAAATGAGCACATTTCAGTTTCTTAAACTAAAAGTGGCCAAAGAGGGTCATAACATCAATGTCATAGTATCTACCAGTTCCTGAGAGTTTGGTCATATCAGGCAGTTTACATCTATTGTCTCATTTAAACAATACTCCAAAGCAGGGGTTCATCTTCCTCACTTCCCAGCTGAGGACTCCAAACGTCAGAGAGGTTAAAGTAGCTGCCTGTGGTCACAGAACAGGCAGGCGATAGAGCTGGGATTTGCACTGCATTGGAGGGACTCAAAACCCCGTGCGTTGACTACAGTTGAGGAGAGTCATGCAAGACTTAGAAGGACAGTAGCTGACACAGTTTAACATCCCTTAGGTGCTGCCCAATCAGTAAGGACACAGGAAACAGCATTCAAAATCCAGAATGCGGTCTGTCTAGCCCACAAGTCTGTCTGGATCAAAGGAAGTGTGGGGGTGACCTGCATGATGACTCTTGAAAACAAGAAAATGACTTTCCAAAACTGGATCACTTGCGACATTTGTTGTAAAACAATGATTTCTCTGTACATTGGAAGTACCTTTACAAGATCTTTAAAACTGAGAGCCAGCTCTGCGTTGAGGAGTTTGGGTACCACTGACAAAGATCCCAAGTCAAAACAAGTAATCAGACCCTAAGATCGGGGTTTTATTGGGAAAACCCGAGTAAAAAAAGTATGTGGGAATTTTTCAAACTGCTTTTACAACTTTTCCGTCAGTTTAAAATTTTGTTCAAATTGAAAAGTTTAATTTTGAAAACTTGGGTTTTAACGGAGAAAGCATCTGGCCATAGCTTGAGCAGGATGAGTAATGGTGATGCTGTGGACCACAGGCACATTTAGTCCAAGCCAGCATTTCCATGAGCCACGGCCTGCGGTTCGGCTCACTCTTTTTAGTCCTCACTGCTATTTCTAATCAAGCAGGATGTTGGAGCTAACTGCATGCTCTATTAATTATATGAAGGTGAACTTGAGTCATATTTGTTACTGAAGATGATTAATAATTACCAGTTCTGCACACGTTTCTGGTGCATTTCAGTAAATAAACAGGGTACATTGTTGGGTAGTAATTGATTAATTAGCACATTCATCCTACACAGCTCAATGGTCTAAGGATGCTGAGTTTGAGATATTGCTCATAATTATTACAAGAAACAAATCTGTTCCATTTTTCAGTTTATTCTTCTGTATGCTAGGTTTTTTTTTTTCTAAATCGAATGTTTAATGGTTCAAAACCTTATAGGTTTTATTCAGATAAATCAACTCATGAAAAATTGATGGTCATAATCTCAGAATCTTATTTTTGTGTGAACTAGGGTGAAAAGTTTTACAAGGCTAATTTTAACATTAGATCTTGCTGTTAAACTGGATCAAATCCGGTAAATATAGGGCACTTCCCCACCATGCAGGAAATGCTCATTGAGCACCTATGCACAACAGGGGCACTGGAATCTCATTTGCTTCCCAACCACATCAAATAAGCTCAGGATTGCAAGTGTCATCAGGTTGGCACTTCGCAGCACCAAGCAAATACACTGGGTAATCTTCAGAGAAGTATAACAGCGTGTATTGGTCGCCGTTAACTATGCAGTAATTTAGGATTTTTTTTCTTCTAATTTATTGAGCCAGCATGCAGTTGAAAGAGAGTGTAGCTGAGAGAGCTTTGGACAGGGAGTCAGGAGTCCTGGGCCCTTCTCCATCTGTACTCTTTCTGAAGGAGCTATGTGACTCTGGGCACATCACTACCCCCTTCTCTAAGCATGGATCATTCATCCGGAAAATGAAGGCTTCAGCCAGGGACGCCGAGGTGCAGTGAGGAGCCCAGGCTGCAGGGGCAGACAGACCTAGGTTGGAATCTGGTTTCCTATTTCTGGTTTTATTGTTTTAGGGAAATTATTTAACCTCTCTGAGTTTCTGCTCTGCTTACTTGAGTTTATCATAAAAATGAAATGGAATATGGAAATAGTTTGTAAACTATAAAGTATCATATGAATATAAGACATTGTTAGTATTATTACTATCTTAACTGGTCGACCTTATCGATATATATTTGAAGGATGCATAAAAATGCCCCTGTACTATTCTAATAGGGGGCTATCAACACCCTTTATGCCATTGTTAAAATCACGTTGGGTAAGAATTTCTGTGTGTCTTCATAATTTATTGCCAAGTGAAAAACGCGGTCTGCAAAACAGTACGTCTGGTGTGATCCTATCAAAATCATATACACCAAGAGAAAGGACTGTGTAATAGAACTTGTTATATATTTGATAAAAGGAAAAGGGCAATATAAATTAACTGAGCACTTTTACTACTGACGGGTACTGTTTTGGGAGCTGGACCTATACCTTTACACTTGCAGTCCTTTGGGTGAGACAAGTAATAAAGAACGAAGGGATCTATTACATAACACACACTGTTAGGTGCCTTGAAGAAGAATAAAGCAGGGTGAGGGCAGAGAGTCAGGGCGGGGCTGCGGTAGGGAAGCCTCCGGCAGAGGCCCTCTGACCTGTTGGTGGCTGAGCGAAGATGGGCCTCGGGGACTGCTGGGAGAAGACTGTCCCTGGTGGAAGAACAGCAAAGGCAGTGGCCCTAGGCAGGAGCCCCCCAAGACGTTAACGGTAATTATCCCCAGGTGATGAAAAACGTGTTGATTTTTAAATTTCTTCCCTGTACTTTTCTGTTTTTCAAACTTTTTTTTTATCTTGAGCAAATGTCTCTATAATTAGAAAAATAAACTCCACAGGCATACTGAAAGACAAAGTAATTGTAAGAAAAACGTTCCTAAGTAGTTTGAAAAGCTTACATCACCTATAGGTTTTTGTTTTCACGGTTTTAGCCCCAAGACACTGAGTTGATAGTGAGAATGAAGGAAGCCGGGCAACTTCTGCCCAGGCCCTGAAGTTTCAAGAAGTGTTTAACCTTGACAGTCAGTGTGGGCTTTATGGAGGGCTGCAGAGTCATCCTGCGTCCAGCTGCAGGAATGTCGGAGCACCTCCTGGAGAGGCTGTGCCTGCCTGTGTGCAGAGGTGGTCCAGGAAACCGTGTATTTTAGGAGGTCTTTAAAAATACTGGATTAAAGGTGCCAGGTAAAACGAGTTTCACCATTTTGTCTCATTTAGGCGGCTCTAAGAACATATCCGCTGCACAGCAAAATAAAATGTTACAAAACAAACCTTCCATCTCTTTTTGAGTCCAGGCGCGAATTCGCGGAAAGCTCAGAGACGGCACTCCAGCTGCCCACCCTGTCGCTGCAAAGCAGGTAGAAGGAGACGTCCTCTGACTTACACAGGGAAGAATGCACGTTTAAAGCTTTTATTCTCATTTCTATCCTGTCTATTTACACCAAGATCCTGTAGTACACAAGGCACATGTAACACCAGTTTAGATAAAAACGCTTTCCAAATAAAATGTTTCGATTACTTTGAGTGACTAGCAATACCTAAGAGCTGAGTGCAAGAAAATGCAAACCCCCAAAATGCACGGTGTGACCCCAGTCTAAAGGAGATGCTTGGCTTGCTGCTGTCATTAGTCGGAACAATTCCCTTCCAGGAGAAAACTGTTTGCATTACAACAAACTATTTTAAAATTATACAATATTTGGTAACCAGCTAAAATCATAGCCCTTTTGGATAGTAGATGGGGAGCTTAAGAGGCTGTATAAGGTTGTAAAAATATTTTCATCCATTCTTTCCAGTAAATAAAAGAGAAAGCTATAAAAAAAGAAATCACCTACTTGTGTGATATATAAAATTTTGCCCTTTTTGAGACTTTGATGGTGGTGGCATAGAATGACAGAATATTTATCACTGTCACTTTGGATGGCAGGACTTATCAATGAAGAAGACACTCATGTAGTTTTCTTTCCTAACCTCCCCCAAATTAGAGTCTTGTTTCACTTGCTCCATTTATTAAAAACAGGTTCATTATAAAACAGAAAATACAGGAAGAAAAAGCCCACCATGAAGGAAGCAAGCACTGCTAACACTTCGGGGCTCTGTTATTATGGTCTTAGGTATGTGGGTGCACATATACTGCACACATTTTTAAAGAGTCATGCAGTTTCAAAATATGCCTCTGCACTTTATAAATATAATTTTGTTTTCTTTTAATGTAACATATTCTCCTAATACACGATTTTTTTAAAAATAGCTTTTTGAGGTGTAACAGGCATTCCAACGCTGCATATATTTAAGGCGTATAATTTGCTAAGTTTTGATGCTTGTGTACACCCGAGAGACCACTTTCACAATCAACACAGTGAAGCTACCCATCAGCTTCAGAACTTCCCTTCTGCCCCTTCGCGGTCCTTACTCTCCTCCTTACCCCCCAGCCCACGTCCCCTGGGCAACCACCAGCCTGCTTTTCGTCACTGTAGTTTGTGCTGTCCAGGATGTTATATGAATGGATATGTACTCATTTTTGTCTGGGTTTTTTCATTCAGCCTATATATGGAGACTCCTGCATGTCTCTGAGTTTATCAGCAGTTCATTCCTTTTCATGTCTGAGTTGTATTCCATTGTAAGGACGTCCCTCAGTTTCTTCCTGCATCCACCCACTGACAACAGGCATCTGGTTGTTTCCAGTTCGTGGCTACTCCACATAAAGCTGCTGTGAAAATTCATGTAAAAGTCTTTTGTACATACTTTCTTTGCTCCTGGGTGAATGACTAGGAGTGGAATGACTGGATTAGATAGCAGGGGTGCTGGTGTAATTTTTAAATAGCTGTATGGAATCCCTTTAGATAGCTACTCCATGATTTTTAAGCAACACCCTGTTGTTGAACGCTTAGATTTTTCTGGCTTTTCACTATTGCTGCAAATTATTTATAAAGTTTTGGCTTGGGAATGTGGCTATAGATACTGAACTGAAAAAACAAACAGAGAAACAAGTAGAAAGATGCTGTGAAGGAGACCTGGAAATGAACACTATGTTGTCAGATAATTTTGAGTTTTCCAATGATTGCAAAGCAGATATTTTGTGTCATCTGCTGGGAAGCAAAGCGGCTTGAATCTTTAAATGAACCAAAACTTGAATTTGAATATCAACTTTATTTTGCAACTGAAGGAAGGTTGGCTGTTCCGCGGCTGAGTGTCCGGGATCATGACATTCTCCAGGAGACAACCGCAGAGAATGTGGGTGTGGCCTTTGCTTCCAGGGCTGTAATTAGCCATCTGGTCTACTTTATAACATGTTGTTAAATGAAAAAAAATCTTAAAATGAAGCGCGTTACTCACTTTTCTTTCTCTCGATATGTATGCATGCACATATAGACGTGATGTCTACACGGACAAGTATGGAAGTGAAACAAAATGTTAACAAAATGGGTAAGAAATGCTTGGGGGAAGCCACCATCAAAAAGACCCCCAAACCAAAAACACTGTTTGATGCATAGATGCCAAAGCTATATTTTTCTGTGCTCTGTGCAGGGTCTTCTTATAACACATTTTTTTTTTACCAACAGATTTTTAAACAGCAGGGACATGCTTATTATTTACTGTTTTGGTATCTTTCCCTCATTTACATAAATACCCCAGAAACCAGCAGTTTAAAGCTAATAAAAGCCAGGGCCCTCCATCAAGTGCAATAAAGTTTCACAACCACGAGTTAGACCGTTAGAGTGAAAAATAAACCTGTGTATGTGGTTATCAAGGGGTTTGGGGGAAAGTGTATAATCACATTTCAAAGTTAGAACTTTCATTTGAAGAAGCAATCATAATACTTAAACATTTATGTAGAATACTTCATCTTTGAAACATTCTCTTAATATTGGCCAATTAATCTCTGCTGCCTCCCTAAGGAGCAGGTATTACTATCTGCCATTTTTCTAGTTAGAAAATTGAGGAAGGTATGATCAGCCCACTGAGGGGGAGGGCTGGGGAGACAAGTTTCTGGCCCTCACTGTGCTGTGGCTCCTTGGGGTGCGACTCCTAGGAGAACACGTCAGATTTCTGCTCCTCATTGGTGAAAACAAAGAAATAGGAAGCCAATCTGCCTCAGGCTTTCAGATACAGTTTCACCCTCTGAGGTCACCTTTTGGAAAGAGTGGGACACAGCGGAAGCATGGCACATTTCATCTGTACTTGCAAGGGGTGGGACCGAGCTTCTTCCAGTGAGCTAAGCAAAGTCAAATGCTGCCTCCCCGCCCCAAACCTCCACCCTCACAATATCTTGGCAACTTAATGTATAGTTTTTCAAATCAGATTTTCTATGATTAGTACATTTAAAGAGTTGAACAAATGTGTGATGCACATTCCAGCCAGAGAAACAGTAAAATAAAACTAATGAACATTTACATTTTGGGAAATAGAATTAATGTATGCTTGAGGAATTCTAAAAGGTAAACATTTAAATGTTAAAATACTTATTACTTTCCCCACAGGGACAATGTTGGGAATTAATGAGATAATAAATGTGAAGTGCTTTGAGCTTTTTAGAAGAAAGGTGCCAGATGAATACAAATGATTATTAATCGTTAAAGCTTTCAGATGGTTTATCTGAAATACATGACTTACAATAAAATATATCTTTTTATATTTGAAAAATAGGACGCTTGAAACCCTTAGGGTGACATAGCTGAACCTGCTCTCCAAAGGCTCCCAGGTCCCTCCACATCCTGTTGGAAGTCTTTTTGAACCCTTCCCATTTTCGTGACCTCACACCCACCTTTCGAACAAAACTATGGGGCACGACTTCCCCGCTTCCACACTTCCCAGCAGCACCCCCTCGCCAGTCTTCCGCAAAGTCGCACAGACCCATTGCCACCGGGGAGTTCCGCTGACACCACCTTCTCTCCCCCTGATTTCTGTGGTCACATAACCGTGACGCCCCACGCTGCTGTCAGTTGTGCCAGCTGACTTCATTAGCCGGAAGTATGTGTGTAAGTTAAACTGTCCTTGTGTACGTGAAGCCACACAAGAATTTGTTAGAAAAGAGGGTAAGCCCTTGGAATGGTCTGGGACAAGCGACATTCCGCTTCCTGCACAACATGCTAGAATGTGTGGTAACGGAGGGCAAATCCCAAACCTCACGAAGCCTGAGACGCGGGATGAGATAGCCTCATCAATCTCCTTTCTCTTGTGTGTGACCTGGAGACAGTAGCAGTGCCTACTCCCGGGCGCTGTTTGTCGGAAAGACGCGAGAGAGTGATGTGTCTAACGCTTCTAGCGCTGTACGCCCCTGGCCCATGAGAGTTCAGTGAAAGGTAATGCAAGTAAACGGTGGGAGGTGCCTAAGTACATGCCACAGTTTGCCATGAAATATCATCTGTCTGGATTCTGTAAAACCCACACAAAGTGGGTGATGTGTAAAGGGAGATACTTATCCCCAACAGTGCGTTCCTAAATGGCAGTGCAGTTCGCATCTCGAACCCGTGCAAACATTCGATATTGAACAACGGGCCATTTCTCATACAGAGAGCTCTACTGTTCAATGTTGGCTTCCCCCTGAAAGTTTCTGAAAAAATGGCACATGATTCAATAAAAGCCCCTTATTGACAAATATTTCCGTTTTCTCTTTAGAGTAGTAAAACCCAAGTAATTAATCTAGATAAATTTGTGTTTGGGATACGTTGCACACACAGATACAGCGTTTCAAACTTACCTGGGTTTACCAATAGCATGGCGCCTTTGCTGCACACCTTTGCCAACAGATAACGGGCTAGGCTTCTTTTCAAATGTTCTGTAATTAAAGCATTTCACTAATTTAATCTGGTCCTCTGGCTTCTTCCACTTAATTACTTGAAGTGATTGTTTTATTATACCAATTTTTCTCCTTTCACTTTGAAGCGGTGGGTTTTTAGGTAGAGAAGGCTTACTCACTTTCTGGGGAGACCTGAATCTGAGTGTCAGGCCTGAATTTGGAAAAAGGCATTCTGTGTGCCTCCGGAGAAGGAAAGCGCATTGTGTGAGAAACCAATCATGTGGGTAAAAAAGAAAAAAAAAGGTATGGGAGAGTGAACGCATTTGCCTATTGCTGGCAGCTTGAGGTCCAAGAGTGCTAATCAAAACCCACCCACACAGCCTCCCTGGTCGATTTTGCGGTTTTGTGTCGCTGAGAGGGGACCTAGCCGAGTGAAAGGGCCACTGCTGTGCTGAACAAAACAGAGACAGTTTTCTTTTAAAGTCCAGAGCAGATGAGAGCCATAAGGAGACAGAGGGTTTCATTTACTCTCAGGACACGATCGTGCCAGTGAACTAATGAGTCTCTTGGACCTTATGTTGCTCTGGCTTCAATCGAGGGGAGATTCTAACGGGCACGTAGTACTTCCTATCCGTCAAGTGTCTGGACAATGGGCCCCCTCATATGGATCAGAGCAATCTGGCAAGAAAAAGAGGTCATCCTTGTACCTAGCACAGGCGGGAAACCTGGCTAATTAATGTATTTCCAACTATAGCAGGACAAAAGCTGACACACACACACATACACACACACACACACACACACACACGTTAATTTTATTGCGGAAACTCAGCCTATGGCTGAGGCATAGTTGAAAAATTATGGAAATCCCATAAGTGAAAAATATCCCTTCTTTCCCCAACATACTCCAATATTTAAAAAGATATCATCCTTTAAACAACTGTGCAATTTTGCTGTTGACACTTACTTCTTTCACTTTTTGTTAAAGCTGGATGATGAATAAATATTTTGAACGACTGTGAAGCAGATGCTGAGAGTCAATGTCAGCACTGCACACTTTTTAACAATTTGTCCTTTAAAGTGACTGTTGAATTAAGCTTGTAAAAATCCTGCTGCTGTGTTCAGTGGAGAACGAGAGGATACAAATATTTGTTCAAGCTGCAGGGCCCGGGCTCCGCTGCATCCTAAACTAAGAGCAGATACTGCCCCCTAGATAAATTCTGATGCTTTCGTTAACTAGGGATTGGCTTGCCTTAATTTTTTTGAAAAATAGCAACAACAAACAATAGTGGTTTGGTGCAATAAAAATACAATGAATGATAAAGGGTCACTTTAAACATCCACACAAATGTAGTTTTCTTTTAAAAAAGATGTTTTTGTTTTGCCAAACATCAATGATTAAGCTTTTATTTAATTTTTTATGTGCAGAAGACACAGTACTATTAGACATAGGGGGAGAAAACTTTATAAAGCTTTAAAAACAAAATCTCGTTATCCTGAAATTTAGGAAGAGGTAGATACAGAAGTGACATTGGTTAAGACTTGTGAATTTCTTGTTAGATATTTTTTCCCTGAGTCTGGAAAGAGGAACAGATTGTTCAATACTCTCAAGTGAAAGTGCAAATAGGTTTTGGTTTAATAAATGAAATAAACAATTTTTTAAAAAAAGAGCATTACATTATAATCTGTTCTGATATATCTCTTAGCAAAGAAGGCAAATTAACTTTTTCTCTTCACCTCTTTTATTCCTAACCGTGTAAGAAACGTTGCCTTTTCTTGGCTCCAGATTGGAATCCAAAATCAGTAATGCATTCCAGGATCATTCACTTAGCAGGTTTAGAGAGTTTTCTTTTAAAATCATCTTTAGACTGTAGCTCTTCTTCAAACCTCATTTTGTTTTCCTTTGTTACTCCTAGAATGACTTCGATATCGTTAATGGTGGTCTGTAAATGAACAAGAAAAATAGTGTTCATTACTTAGACACCTCTTGCAACTCTTGCCTCCAGCCCCTCCCCCTCCCCGGCATTTGCTCCCTTTGGGGGTGAGTGTGATCTTAGCCCACCTCAGCTCACAGTGTGCTCTGCCAGCCCGCACCCACCCGCAAATTGTTGGCTATCGGTCTTGATGAAGGAACTACAAAAACTGAGAGTAAGAACTTGGACACATTTATAGAAATTTTAATGGCTATTAAATGTGATAATGAAAGAAATGGGCTTATAATTTATACATCTTTAATTTTTTTCATTTTTCTAAGAATTCATTTTTGTTGTATTTTACAATGTTGATCCATCGTAGGTCAGAAAAAAACAAAACAAATAATTTGAGAGTCACTGGTCCGGTCTCCCTAAAATGATGGCTAGTGGGATGATGGGAGTATTTATTTCTATTGGTTTCTGGGGGGGAAAATGGCACCTTTCCACTTTATTTTATTTGGCTATTTTTTTTATTGAGGTAGAATTCACATACCATAAAATTCACCCTTATAAATTGTACAATTCAGTGGTTTTTAATATATTCACAAGCACCCATCACTACTATGTAATTCCGGAACATTTTCATCACCTTAAGTAAAAATTCTCTATACGTTAGCAACCATTCCACATGCCCCTCCCCCAGCTCCTGGCACCTGCTAATCTACTTTCTGTCTCTATCAGTTTGTCTGCTCGGCACCTTTCATATAAATGGAATCATACAACATGTGGCCCTTTGTGTCGGGCTTCTTTCACTTAGTATGTTGTTTTCAAGATTCATCAAAGTTGTTGCTTGTGTCAGAACTTTATTTTGTTTTTATGGCTGAATGATATTCCATTGTATCCATCATCGATCTTTGCTGTGATCGTTTGCACTTTAGTTATCATATCTAAGAAACAATTGCGAACCACAATGTCATGAAAATTTGCACCTATGTACTCATTGTGCGGAGTGTTAGCCATGTAATGTAGTGCAACTCACCCTTTATCAGTTGATGGACATTTGGGTTGTTTCTACTTTCTGGTTATTATGAACATGCTTCTATGAACATTAATGCACAAGTTTTTGTGTGAACATATATTCTCAATTATCTCGGATATATACTTAGGCATGGAAATGCTAGGTCATATGGTAATTTTATGTTTAACTTTTTCACTAACTGTGAAACAATACACAGCAGTGACACTATTTTACTTTCCTACCAACAATATAGGAGGGTTCTATGTTTCTGTCAACACTTGTTATTGTCTGTCTTGTTATTGTAGCCATCTTAGGTGTGAAATGGTATCTTATTGTGGCTTTGATTTACATTTTCCTAGAGGCTAATGATGCTGAGTATTTCTTCATGTGCTTATTGCTCATTTGTATATCTTCTTTGAAGAAATGTGTATTCAAATCTTTTTGCTCACTTTTATTTTTTTTTGTATTTTTAATTTTTTTCTCAACTTTGTTTTAATGGGTCTCAAAATTCTGTGATAGATTTTGGTCAAGTTGTTTCCATTAAAAAGTACTGATCTTAAAAACTAGTAACTTAAAAACTGCCACACACACACAAAATAACCAAATGGTCTATAAAACATTCCCCTTTCCTTCTGAAGGTTTTATGATACAATCATTAACCAGTCCTTTACTATTAAACTTAAATGGCCTATTGAGACAAACAGCTCTGAGACCATTCTCCCACTACTGATTAAGACTGAGGTGGCAGGTATTGGGTGTAATACTCATTGAAAGGCCTTCTGGGGAAGGCCTGAATCTGTGTCAGGCCTGAGCTTTCTGGGCAGACTTGGTGACTTTGCCAGCTCCAGCTGCCTTCTTGTCCACTTTGATGACACCAACAGCAACTCTGTTTCACGTCATGAGCAGCAAAGCGGCCCAGAGGAGGATAGTCAAGAAGCTCTCAACACACACAGGCTTGCCAGGAGCCATATCTACAATGGCAGCATCACCAGATTTCAACACCTTCGGGCCATCTTCCACCTTTTCCCCAGAACGACAACCATTCTCCTTCAGCTCAGCAAATTCGCCAGCAGTGTGAGTTGTGTGACAGTCTGGCACAGGTGCACATCCAGCACTGATTTGGCCTGGATGGTTCAGGACAATCACCTGAGCTGTGAAGCCAGCTGCTTCCATTGGCGGGGTATTTTTGCTGTCACCAGCCACAATGCCAGGACAAATGTCTTTGACAGACACATTCTTAACGTTGAAGTCCGCATTGTCCCCAGGAAGAGCTTCACTCAAAGCTTCATGGTGTATTTCAACAAACTTCACGTCTGTTATAACATTGACTGGAACAAAGGTGACCACCCTGCCAGGTGTGAGAATACCAGTTTCCACTTGACCCACAGGGTCTGTACCAATACCATCGATTTCGTAGACATCCTAGAAGGGCAGATGCAGGGGCTTCTCCGTTGGACAGGTTGGTGGCAGGATGCAATCCAGAGCTTCGAACAGTGTGGTTCCACTGGTACTGCCATCTTTACAGGTGACTTTCCATCCCTGGAACTAAGGCATGTTAGCACTTGGCTCCAGCATGTTGTCCCCAGTCCAACCAGAAATTGGCACAAATGCTACCGTGTCAGGGTTGTAGCCCATTTGCTTAATGCAGGTGCTGACTTCTTTAACAATTTCCTCGTCTCTCTTCTGGCTGTGGGGAGGCTCCATGGAATCCATTGTGTTAACACCAGCAATCAGCTGTTTCACACCCAGTGTGTAAGCCAGAAGGGCACACTCACAGGTCTGCTCATTCTTGGAGATCCCTGCTTCAAACTCACCAACACAAGCAGCGAGAATCAGAACAGCACAGTCAGCCTGAGAAGAGCCTGTCATCATGTTTTTGATAAAGCCTCTGTGTCCTGGGGCATCCATGATGGTCACACAATACTTGCTGGTCTCGAATTTCCACAGGGAGATATCAATGGCAACACCACACTCACGTTCAGCTTTCAGTTTATCCAAGACCCAGGCACACTTGAAGGAGCCCTTCCCCATCTCAGCAGCTTCCTTCTCAAATGTTTTGACGATTCTTGAGTCGATTGCACCGCATCTGTGGATCAGATGGCCAGTAGTGGTAGACTTGCCAGAATCTACGTGTCCAATGACTGGAATGCTGATGCGAGTCTTTTCCTTTGTGGCTTGGATTCAGGGGTGGTTTTCATGACACCTGTGTTCTGGCGGCAAATTTGTTGCAAAAACTCCCTTTGCTCACTTTTAAATTGTGTTATCTTTCTATTGTTGAGGTGTAAGAGTAATTTATATACTGTGAACCTTATCAGATATATGATTGGAGCATATTTTCTCCCATTCTGTAAATTATTTTTTCACTTTCTTAATAGTGTCCTTTGATGCACAAAAGCTTTTAATTTTGATGAAATCCAGCTCACTATTTTTACTTTGGTTTCTTGCACTTAAGGTGTCCTGTCTAAGAAACCATTGCTAACCACAAGATCATGAAGATTTATACCGATGTTTTCTTCTAAGTTTTGTAGTTTTGACACTTACGTTTAAGTGTTCGGTGCATTTTTACTTAATTTTTGTATATGCTGGGTGTAATAGAGGTGCAACTTCAGGCAGGTGAATGTCCATTGTTCCCAGCACTATTTATTAAAAATGGTGCTGTTGTATTTTACAAAAGTTTTGCTCTGGTATTTTGCGAAAGGATTTCACAGAGCTATTCTTTTCCCATTGAACTGTTGTGACATCCTTGTTGAAAATCAGTTGACTGCGTATGTATGGGCTTGTTCTGGACTCTCGGTTCTATCCCCTCGATCTAGAGGTTCATTCTTACGCTGGTGCTCCGCTGCATGGATTGACCGCTGTAGCTTCGCAATCAGCTTTGAGATTGAGAAGTATGAGTCCACTAACTGGTTTCTTTTCAAGATTATTTTGACTGTCTTGTGTCCCTTCCTTTCCCCGAGAATGTTAGGATCATCTTGTACATTTTTGCAATAAAGCCAGTTGGGATTTTGATAGGCACTGCATTGACCCTGCAGATTAGTTTTTGGAGTATTGCCATCTTAGCAAGAATAAGTCTTCCAGCCTATGAATAGAGAATATCTTTCCGTTCATTTGAGTCTTCTTTCTTCTATGATGCTTTGTAGTTTTTAGTGGATAGAGCTTGTGCTTTGTTACACTCATTTTGAAGTATTTTATGAGCATAGATCTTTTAGGACCTGTGAAAGCTGATATAACACTGGGTCTATTTTTTATTGAATCTTCTCAGTCATGTTGTTGGCAAAGCAATGGTCAATCCTGCAACTCACAAAGTCACGTGGAAGAGTAAAGCATCGTTGTCATCACTGCCATGACTACAGGCACCAGGCCCTAGCTCAGGGAAAACAATGTATCAAGAATTATATTCTTATGGAGCTTTTGTTGGGCTTCCCATTTAAGAGAAAAACGATGTGGGTTCCAGTGGAGTCTTTGGAGTTACTTGACCCATTCAAACATGATGAAGGCTCAGTCAGGCTGGAAATCAGATAAAAAACCTGAAAATCAATACCAAGTGTTCATTTCTGTTCAGCTGGTATTTTAAAAACTCTTGCACAGATCTTGCTCCTGTTTTCTAGAGTTCAGAGACATTGAGTCAATTACACATGACTGAATTCTCTGAACCAACATCTTTAAAGGCCATTTGGGAGCCTCGAAGCTTAATGATGAAACGTTTACCCCACTTTGGAGATGGCGGAGTGCATGGCTCACTTGTGTGCGGCGGTTTTCCCCTGCTTCTCCCTAAACACGTGGCTCTTCCTGGCCTCAGAACTTCCCTGCCCCTAGAAATTCAGGCTTGCCAGGGATCACTAGGCAGACATTGAAATATAGGTAGATTATATTCAGAATTTTGAGCTGTGACTGTCTCTGCTTTGGCTCCATTGTGATGTCTTAATTTCCCCTCCAACACCAGAAAGCCCTGTTGTATTATAAGCCGGTTTTGGAAATGGTAGCAAGTTAAAATAAGACTACTCTTATTTCAAAGAAAAAGTTTCAAACTATTAAATTTAACTAACGAGTTCCGCAAAAACCTTACAATATTGACCCTGCACACTGTAAAAATGTACTGCTTACAATAAAAAAAATGGTTTAGCACTTGTTTACAATACAGCATGAGGTATTTTCAGCCCTTGTATAGAAATCAACCAAAATCGTTAGTTAATTAACACCTCACCTTAAAATTGGTCTCGCCTTGCATATTAGGTGCTGATATTTCTTGATGGATGATGAAGAGATTGCGAGCAAAGGTCATGAGGACCCCCTGGAGATCCTCACCGATTGTTCTGTTAATGATACCCAAACAAATGAGTTTACCAACGATTCCCCTCAGATTCCCCTCACGTGCTTAAAAACAATCGCCCTCTCATTTGTGCCTGTCTGGTGGTGGAATTTAATGAGTATTTTCAATCTCACAAGGTGGCAATCTTCAGGGAGATATGAAAGGTGAGGCTCCATTTTAACTTGTCAACAAAAAGGATTTATGTAATGAATATTTTTTATTGGTCAACTTAGCAGAATATAGGAATAGATTCACTCATTCCCAGCAAAAGGCTACCACCAAATGAAGACAGTAGTAGTAGCTCATTTTAAAAATTAAGCTCGTTCAATAGACTCGCTGGTAAGTGTAATTCATGCCTATCAGTTTTCTTGCCTTCAGAGACACTTGCACCTCAGCATTATTTTCTGCTTCACGTACACAAGTGACTCCTGCTACTTATAAATGCGCCCCACCCACTTTCAGAGGAGAATGTGCCCCATCTGTGGCCAGCTATCTTTATAAAGCTGAACACACACACTTTAAGAAGATTTCAGCCCTCACTGGTGTGGCTCAGTGGGTTGGGCATCATGCTGCAAACTGAAAGGGCGCTGGTTCGATTCCCAGTCAGGGCACATGCCTGGGCCGGGGGTCGGGTCCCTGGTTGGGGGTGTGCAAGAGGCAACCAATTGATGTTTCTCTCACATAGATGTTTCTCTCCCTCTCTTTCTCCCTCCTTTCCCCGCTCTCTAAGAATAAATAAATAAAAATCTTTAAAAAAAAAGATTTCAAAAACAACTTGCAAAGCATCCTGTAGAATTATACTGTGGTTAGTGAACATTCCCAAACAACAAGATTATTGAAAGTTTTAACCTGGAAACAAAACTCCAGGGCATTTTTTTCTAGCTATTTTTCAAACTTTGCTTATGAAAGGAAAAGAATAGATTAAATGAATAGGTTAATTTTTAAAAAATTGTTCTGTCCTGAGGGAGTGAACCTAAAAAGCTAGCTGCCCCTTAAGGCAGCTGCAAAAAACTTTGGAATTGCTTCTTTCCTAGTTGTTACCTATAAAATAAGTCACCTTCTGTATGAGACATAGACCTTTTAGAATGGCTGCCTTCCAACCTGTGCTGCCCCTTGGGTCAGGGCGGGATGGGAAAGCTTCCCAGGTCCTAAGGCAGGAGACCAGGGCCCTTTGTCCTGTCACTGACTGTGACATTGGGGGAAGTCACTTAATTCCTCTGGGTCTTCACTGCTTTAGCTCTGAAATGGGGGGATTGGGCTAGCTCAGCGCTCCCAGACATTCTGAGCTCCATTTCCCAAACCCAAGGACAGCCCACCCCTACCCTTTATAGCTCCTGAGCACTAAATCTCTCTTCTTTTAAGAGGATAAATATCACCCAAGGCAACTTCAGAGTCGACAATTTAAAAAATGGATTTGTGGGGGGGGGAAAATGGAGACAACTGTACTTGAACAACAATAACAAATAATAAATAAATATATGGAGTTGGGTTTTACTGCTACAGGGTCAGCACAAAACAGACCCCGGAGCTTCTGAAACTGCAGCCTCCTGGGCCCCGCCCCAGGTCAACAAAGTCAGAATCTTTGGTTTTGGAATTCAGGATTACGTAGTGTCACCAGGCCCTCCTGGTAATTCTCATATATACTAAAGATTGAGACCTGTATTTAAAAAAATTATAGGTGACGGCACATGTGTGTGCATGCGTGTGTGAGAGGGGCCCACACGTGGATTCGAGCCCATCTCGCCACTCCTCAGTCTGCGGGCATTCCTGGCTCTAAGCTTGGGCACCAAGAGGCTGGGTGAACTTGAAGTCCTTTCTCTATTAATTAATTCATTTCTAGAATATCCTTCACTTTCCCTTCCCTGAAGTTTCTCCTCAGAATCCACTGTTCTAAGAAATACCCTATCATAAATGGAGCTAGTATGGAGCTATCCTGGCAAAGCTAAACCACACAATTCTGGTCTGTAAGGTCAACCCCGCTTGGAACCCTCACCTGACCTAAAGAGGTGGCCAGCGACGGTCTTCACCCAATGTCACCTGACTGCTGTAAAGCCAAACGAGCCCAGCCACTGCACGAAAGGCCTCTCCTTAAAGCTCCAGAGAAAATTAAGCAACACGAAGGGGGGAAAAGGCTTCTATCTGTCCATCTTTTTCAGTATGAGTTGCAGAAAACGAGGACCACCTCCTGGCCATTGCCTATTTAACGTGTTCTATTCTCAACCTCCAAGTCCACGCCTGAGTGTGATCCCTGATCCACTGGCTGTAACTCCACTCTTCCATCTTACTCTCAGGAAAGCACAAGCAGATGCAAGTGAGAATCTCAGCAATAGCCCTTCAGTCCTGCCCAATGTCCAGAGGAAGTAAATTAGCCAACTCAGAGCAAACCTACACAAGCCGCGAAGCACCTGACAATAGGTGAGAGTCTCTCTCTTCCATAAAAGGGTCCCAGGGTGGCCACGTCACTGTGGTGCCGTGAAAAGGACACTAGATTCAAGGTCGGGAGACACAGTCTAGTGTGTGACACCGGCAAATCACATCCCCTCTCTAAGCCTCAGGTTCCCTTCTATATGATGAGGGCTAGCTGAGAGCCACAGACCTTCCTTGCTTTAATGTTCTCTGGTTCTAGGACTGCAGTAAGGGATGAGAATTCGATGGGATGGAAAGCAGTAGACAAAGCTTTAAGGGGGCTTTCAGGAAGCCCATGTCCACACGCAGGAAGTGTGAGTACCAATAACCATCTAGAAGGTGCACCAGTGGGACTATTCCTGCCACCAGGGCTAGTCTGCAGGTCAGGGCCTCCCTGCCTGAAATCTCAGGGGCACATGTAAGCACAGCTGGGCGGGGTCCTCTTGGTCTAATTATTCAATCTGTAGGTTTCAGCATCAAGTCAATGTTGCTGCTTGGTTAGTTTGATGATTGAGGGTTTCGTTGTTCACAAAACAGTCTCTTCTTCCAGCTCCTAAATTCTGGGATGTTTTCCTCTTGCCTGGTTCCTCTGTGCCCTAGTGCCCACCTGGATCAAGCTCCCCCAGGCCCATCCCTCAGCGACTCTGCCTCTGCCCTGCAAACACTATCCTTGTCTCACGTGGTGCATTCTGGGACACAGGTCCTGTTTCCGAGTGTCAGCTTCCGCTGATGGGCTCCCTTCATGCCATCCCCTTGTCAACCAGGGTCTGTGAGAGCAGCCTCCTCTCTGAGCTCCTACGGTCATGCTCCCTCCACCTAGCCCTCAGGTTGTCCTTTAACTCTTTGTAGTTGGGACCTTCCTGGCTGATTGCTTGCCTGGCTGTTCTTGTCCCCTCCTGAAGGTCACTCACCCCTCCCAGCCTCATCCCCCGTGCATGAGGGTTTGTCCAGGTCCAGTCCCAGCCCAGCTTGTCCTTTTCAGTCCACCTTTCATGCCAGCCAGGGCCCGGTGAGGCAAGCTCATGTCTGTGTTGTGACTTCTAGTTCCTTTATTTTAACCCTCACCTGAGGACATGCTGACTGGTTTTAGAGAGAGGGGGAGGGAGGGAGAGAAACAGCAATGTGAGAGAGTAACATCAATCAGTTGCCTCTTGTATGTGCCGTGACCAAAGACCTCTTGTATGTGCCCCGTGGGGGACTGAACCCACAACCTGGGCATGTGCCCCGACTGGGAATCAAACCTATGACTCTTTTCTCTGTGAGATGATGTTCCAACTAAGTGAGCCACGCCAGCCAGGGCTGACTTCTAGTTCTTGTACAATACTTAACTAACCCACTGTCTGAATTTCTGAGCTTAGAAATGTCCTTAAACCTTGAACCTTACCTGCTTAATTAGAATCATAACTATACACATTTCTTATTTCCCAGCTTGCCAACTTCAAACCCAGTTAAGTGCTTGTCTCTCTCAGTCCTGGTAACTGCCTGGTACCCTTTGTCCTGCCATGGCCCTGACACCAAAGTGACAAGTTTGGAGGGAATAGGACAGGAAATATTTTATCTCTAGTGTTCTGGCTCCTGGTTGGCTGCTGCTCCCCTTTCCTGGCTTATCAGGAATTGACATGCTGCAACATATGTACCCATTTAGTTATTTACTGAGTGTCCACTCCACCACCATGTCAGCTTCATGAGGGCAGGGACCACTCCTTTGGTTCTCTGCTGTATGCCCAACACCTGGATCTGTGCCTGGCACAGTTGGTTCAATGCTCTTACATTTTCTCATAGGTAAGGGCAGGGCAGGGAGGGAGCCGAAGGATGGAACAGGCTGTGGCCCATTGTCACCCTGGGTGTGAATGTGTGTTTAGTGGAATGTTATGGATGGAGTTGCCCGTGCTGTTGCTACCATAGCCATGTATCAGAAGGCTGGGGAGAGAGCCTAAATGAATAGTGAAGGGGCTCTTCTAATGGGAGCCAGTAAGTTTCACATGATCACGGGACCTTGGGGAAGGTCAGGATGGAGGGCAGGGCCCCTGCAGCCAGCTCCCCCTGGGCGAGCGGAAGCTTTTAGAACTGTAAGCACTAGGTCAGATTGTAGCCACATCCTAGCTCCAAAGGGGAAGAAACCTATTTGCATCAATTCAAAGGAATCAGGGAAGGTGCATGGATGGTGCCTGTAATAGCTGATCACACTTTGGTAAAACAAAGGACTGTGCTTTGGATGGGGATTGAGATCTGTCCTGTGCGTGTCTTTGCCTGTTCCCGTGTGCACCACTCAGGGCCGGTGTCCAGGAGACTGAGCATCTGGGGAGAAACTGAGACTGTTCAGGGACATTGACACTTCACGTAGGCATTGGCTCTTGCTTGATCAGTTTTTATGAGACCAGATCTTAGTGTGTATGTGTGTTTCAATGTGAGGTCACGTTGCTTTAGAATGGTGTCATACAGAGAGACAGATAGGGCAGAAACGGTTTCCCAATAAGTTAGGGACACTTAAAGGCACCAAACAACCATATTCCAAGACATGAAAATAGGACACAATTCAAGACGGTGGCTCTAAAGTTCTGAGTCCTAAATGAGGAGATGACTCTGCCAGCCCTCCCGTCCCCCTTGGAGGGAAACCTGCAGGAAACAGGGAAACGTAGAGAAGCCTTCCAAGTGCTCAGCAGGACCTTCTCAGCACGTGCGTATCTTGAGGAGCCTGCGTGGGGGCCACAACCAGATCTGCAGAGGGCCCACGGACCCTGCCTTTTGGGGGGTACCTTGCCAAAGTCACCAGGACACATTCCCAAGTGTGCCAGCAAGCCCCCCCACAATCACAGCATCTGAGGGGGTTCACCCCCAGTCAGACTTCGTGTGTGTGTGTGTGTGTGTGTGTATGAATGTAACATGTTGTTGAAACTAGCCTTACTCATCAGTCTGGATAATCAATTATATTTATGAACCCCCACTGACACCTCTAAAGCCATTTTATAAAATACTTGAAGATCTAAATAAAATAAGATTAACTTCCAATAAATCAGCATGCTGATTAAAATGCGTGAGAAGCACCATCCTTATTGGTTGGTAGAGTCTGTTTTCGTAGCTTATGCCATCTCATAGACATATGTCATACTCACAACATCCCCAGCCTGTCCCTCTTCAGGTGTTCATACAATATAAAAACTGTTCCTTGTTTGTCCTACAAAATTGAACGGGGAGGAAAGAAACAGCGTATTATGTCGAAAGCAAAGTCAAGAAAATGGACTGCACTAAGCCCACTAGGAGGGATCTAAACTAAAGCCTAAAGCTATCCGCAAATACTGCGAGAACCACGTTTGGAAAGGCTGTCTCCGGAATATGGAGTAGATATATTCTAGGAGGGCAGTTTTTTTTTAAATCGAGATATAATTTACATGTAACATTGTGTAAAGTTAAGGTGTACAACATGTTCATTTGATATAAGCCCACGATCACATCACCTAATTATTTCTGTTTTGCAGTGAGAACGGTTAGGATCCAGCCTTTCACAACTGTGAAGGATGTAACATAGGGCAACTGATGACAGTCACCTGGCTGCACGTTAGATCTCTGGAATTCACTCACCTCCCAGTGGCAGTGTGTGCCCCATAACAATGCACCCCCAATTCTCACCTGCCCACCACCCTTGGCGACCCCCACTCTACGCTCTGTTTCTATGGGTCTGGCTTTTTGGATTCTACACAGAAGTGATATCATACACTATTTGTCTTTGGCTTATCTAATTTAGCACAGTGCACTCAAGGTGCACTCATTCTGTTGCAAATGGAAGGATTTCCTTTTTTCTCATGATGAATAATATTCCATTGTATGCATATCTTCTTTTATCCATTCATCCATCAATGGACACTTAGGTTGTTTTTGTATTTGGCTATTTTGAAAAATGCTGCAGTGAACACGGGGGTACAGATATCTCTTTGAGATGGTAATTTTGTTTCCTTTGGACAGATACCCAGAAGTAGAATTGCTGGGTCATACGGCAGTTTTTAAAAAATTTTTTTGAGGAATTTCCGTAGCGGCTGAACTAACTTACGTTGTCACCAACAGTGCACAGGGTCCCCTTTACATCTTCACCAACACCTGCTATCTCTGGTCCAGGACAAGGTGTTTTTGGAAGTTAGATCCTCAGAATATCTGCATCAAAATTGTCTAGTATGCTTGTGGAAATGCGTTTTTGTGGGCATCATCCAAGCTCAGGGTCACTGGGAGGGGATTTGCCATTTAGCTCACTTCCTAGATGATTCTCGAGCACGTCACAATTTGAACCCACTGTTCTAAGAGCAATGGTAAAACATAGAAAGAAGCAATTTGTTGTGTGGAAATAATTTGTATTTCAGTGGAAAATGGTGTGTTGTCCATGGCACACCCTGTTTTCTTGACTCTATGGGAGACATTTCACAACTCCAGGCTGTAGGTGACTGAGACACAAGCAAATTCTGTCCAGAATTTCGTTTATGTTTCTTCCTGCTCCCTTTGTGGAAAAACCAGTTTTGTGCTATCTGCATATTCATTTCGATATTCCTGATCTATTAAGATGTCTGTTTGGGGATTCTTTTTTCTACTGGTTATAACAGGTGCTTAATCCTTCCCTGTTAAGTAAAATCTTTATCATGTGTTTAATTTTGCATCTGTATGAGAAGCCTTCTTTTATTCTGTTTGGTAAATTATCTTTTGCTAGTTTTCTCCAAATTCATGAAAGTTCACACTGGAGTTGTCTAAGAGTGGAAATGGCTGCCCCATGAAGCACTGAACTGCTCATTTCGGGAAATATAGAAGAAGAAACATTTTGAGGATTTGGTAAAAGACACCCCATGCCCAAATTATGAATGCCTGCTGGCCCCTCATTTTACCAGGAAATCTGGGCACTGGACTCCACATTGGACTAGAACAGCAGCTCTCAATGCTGGCTGCACATCGGAATCATCCGAATGCTCTAAGAAACGCAATGCCTGGCCCCCACTTCTAGAAATCCTGATTTCGTTGATGTGGAGTGGGCCCTGGGTGCGGCGTCATGCTGAGCCATTTTGGAGCCCGAGACAAAAGAAAAATCAGTATGTTTTTACTTAAATTTTTGATGTTGTTATGGATTTTTTGCATTCATTTTGATTTTCCACATATTGTATTGTAATATTATTCATCTTTATTACTGAAGGTTTGTGTGTGTGCTCCTTAAGTTTTGTGTTCTGGCTAAGTACCTCACTAGCCTCACCCTAACCCCGGCCCTCCCTGGGCATCTGCGCTTTGTAAAGCTCCTCACTCAGGTCGTTCTAAGGGGCAGCCAGGGTTGAGGACCATTGACTAACTATCGGAAAGGTGTCTCACATCCTTTACTGTGCTGTCCAGTGTGGCAGCCACAAGGCACATGGGACTGCTGAGAACTTGAGATATTAGTTATCGAGACTGAGATGTGTTGTAGCTTTCTAAGACTTAGTACAAAAAAATAAACTATCTCAATAATTTTTGCACTAATTCCATGTTGAAATGATAATATTAGCTTTCTGTTTGGGGAGCATCCTTTACTTGATACTAATTTCTGAATCAATGAGATAAGCTAGATTACGCTGCAGTAATTAAAAACAAACAAACGAATAATTCTTAGTGGTTTATAACCACAGAAGTGTGGTTTGGGCTCATGCCCCACATCCCACATGGGCTGGCAGGGGTTTCTGGTCACTGCTGGAACACCTGGGGCCCCAGGCTGAAGGAAGCTCCATCTCAGTGTGTATCCGTGATTTCTGAGGCAGGAGAAGGACATGGCAACTCATGAGGTAGGTCTTACAGGCTTCTGTGAAGAAAGGACATACATCTCTTCTGCTCATATTTCCCTGGCCAGACCAAGTTACGGGGCCATGCCTGGCTTCAGGGACAGGGCTGAGGACGTGTAATTTTGTGTTCCTGGAAGGAGGAGAATCAGAACATTTCGAACAGTTCTAGTGATTGGCATCGTGGCAACATCCTGGCCTCAGGAAGTGACTGCTGGCGGTGGTGCAGCTATTTAGGGCCATGGCACACTGCCTCTGCGTGTGGGACCAGCCCTGCCCCCACTGTCGCAGGCAGTAAACAGGACACTTTCCTCCACATGGCTTTCGTTGAAACTTCCTTTCATTAGGAAATCAGTGGGGGTGTTTGGGAGCATTGCAGCAATGCCAAGCATGAGGCCTACCATGTTGGTTACAAACTCGGCGATGCTTCCTTCCAATATTCAGCAAGGAAAAATAAACTCGTAGGGTGATCTCATTTCCATTTTTTGTTTTTCCCTGAGATTTTGGGCAAGAAACATCAGTTGAAATTCTGTGACAATAATGGGAAGAAAAACATAATGTTGAGAATCAGGACTCCCAAGGATTCTCTCTTTGGTAGCACTGACAGCGATATACTGTTAGCGTTGCCTCTTTGTCTGGGAAGGGTACCAATACTGAATCTGACCGAGAGTAGGGGCTGGTAGCAGAGGTGACACTGCCCTTTTTAGACTCCGCGGAACCCCAGGAGGCAGCGGAAGCTCAGAGCAGCTGATGGTTAAGCCTAGCTGTCTTCTTTGTAAGATCGTCGTGGTGGCCATGGAGAAGCTTGTGCTTCTTTAGCTGAGAAATACACGAAGGGTACCTAGCTGGGATATTTTGTTTGAAATGTTTCCCAGAATTCTTGGATGGGTCGGTAATAATATTTTAGAATACAGACAGGCATTGGAGGGGGGGGCAAAGGCACACAGGGGACTGCTTGGTGTAAGAGAAGGAATCATGTTTGACTTTGCGGAAATTATTGACTGAAATGTCAGTTCCACAGAACGACTGGCTGTGTGATCTTGGGAAAGCGCTTAAACTCTTTGAGCCTAAATTCTTCAGTGTGATCTGCGAGAAACAATGTCTTCTTACAAGAGAAATGTGAAGACTAAAGAGACAATGAAGTAGCAGGACTTAGCTCAGGGCCAGCACGTAGTAGGTGCTCTGTAAAGGTTAAGACAGGCAATTAAGAAAACAAATGGACGGTTCGGACCAGGGATGGGCCCCAGAGTCTGAGAAGATAAGAACCCATCTCAGGAAAACTAGAGCAAGGACATTGTTGAAGAATTTTCAGATTTTTCAAGTAGTCACATGACTCTTTTCTTTCTCTCTTCAGATTTTTAGGACCCTGTTTTTCTTCTCTCTTTCCTTCTTCTTGTACTTCTATTATTTGCTTTTTTTCTTTCTGTTTATCCTCTCCTCCTTATTTTTTAAAATGGATTCTTCCAGTTTCTGGATTTTATTCTCTCTTTTCTTCTCTTATTTTTTTCTTCATATGGTTCTACCACTCCATTGTTCTCAGTTCATATTTTTCTTTCTCTTCCATTTCATATCTCATCTTTTTAAAAAATATCTTTTTTATCCTCACCTGAGGACATTTTTTCATTACTCTTAGAGAGAGGGAGGAAGGGAGGAGAGAGAAACGTTTTGTGAGGGAGAAACATTGATTGGTTGCCTTCTTGTATGTACCCCGACTGGGATTGAACCCGCAACCTGGCTTTGTGCCCTAACCAGGAATCGAACCCATGACCTTTTGGTCTATGGGATGATGTTCCAACCATCTGAGCCACCTGGCCAGGGCTCATATCTCACGTTTTATATGTTGTTCAGCATAGCACAAGTGACCTGCAGGCAGAGCTGTGTT
Source organism: Macrotus californicus (assembly GCA_007922815.1). Classification (NCBI taxonomy): domain Eukaryota; kingdom Metazoa; phylum Chordata; class Mammalia; order Chiroptera; family Phyllostomidae; genus Macrotus; species Macrotus californicus. Next base: position 43,722 of record VMDR010003309.1, read on the forward strand.
CTCAGTGCTCTCTACCCCTGTCTGTGAGTCTCCTCACCCGTAGGGGGGCTTCTCCCTCATGCCGTGTGCTCTTCCCCTTGAGCCATGGCAGTCTGTTTCCTGCACTCAGATTTGTTCTTAGAAATGAATCTGATGAACTCAGAGCCACAAAGGTGTAAATAACATAAAATGTGGTGCTTTACTTTTCCCAGGAGTACCGGAACTTCAATTAGATACAAAGCCTTTAGCCAAAGAAATAAATCTCTAATAATTCCAGGCAATAGAAAGCTATGGAGCACGTTTTCTTCTAGGCAGGACACTTTCCCTGCCACATAGGCCGATTCCCAGAGCTTGTTCTGCTTTGATAATTTAGAAGAAAATAAAACAAATAGATCCAGATAAAGTTAAAGTTAGATTTAGCCACCTTCTGGTACATACAAGTGTTTTAGTCTGATCAGTTGGAGGCTGAAAACTACTTAGTTCCAAAGGGATTGTGTTGAGCAGCTGCAACAATTAATTTCAGGTAAATCAGTTCAATCTGGCTTTTCTCATTCTTTCTATATTTTACTTATGTTAATGTAACGTGCGAGGGACTATGAGCTCCGTTATGCACACTCGCAAACAGCATGAATGAACCCAACCAAAGGGCCGCATGCTCCCTGACATGGCCTGGTGTCGGGGGGGTTGCCAAGTGTCAGCGGGGCTGGGCTGTCCTCTTCACTGCTGGCCTTGTGCTTGAGGTCTATATGCTTCTCAAGGACCTATGAAGAGACTTGACCCCTGGAAAATTCTGCATGTTCTCAAGCATGAGAAATAAAAATAAATATAGAACTGAGTTTCTGCAAATCACAACATTTGATTGTTGGCTATTGCCCAATTCTTATGCGATTGTCTATAAATCACATTTAATGTGAGAGGCGAATGTACTTTAATGTGTGTGCTGTGATGTGGAGTGGGCCTCCCACACGTGAGAGTGCACGGGCCCCTCGGGTCTCGGCTACCATCCGTGTCAGAGACTGGAAAACCTGGACCAGGTAGGAGATACTGTACTTCACTCGCCCCCATCCGTCTGGGAGGGGGGCGTCGATATCTTTAAAAACAGGCAAAAATGGGAGAAATTGTTTTTACTAGAACTCTTTCTTGAAAGAAACCACTGTACATAGGGAGAAGCATGCTGCCCTGAACTGAACTGCATGCCCCTCCCGCACGATTTGAGGTTGAACCCCTAACCCTCGGGTGACTATATTGGAAACAGGGCCTTGAGGAGGTAGCCAAGGCTGAACAAAGCTGCAAGGTGGGGCCCTTCCCAGACAGAACTGGTGTGCTTACTTACACAAGAGGTGACAGGCACACCAGAACACACTCTCTCTGTCTGCCATGTTAGGGCTCGGGAGAAGGTGGCCTTCTGCAAGCCCGAAAGAGAGCCCTCACTTGGAACTGAATTGACCAGCATCTTCTCCATGGATGTCCCTGCCCCCAGAATTGTGAGAGAGACATTTCTGTTGTGGCATTTTTCTGTTGGCAGTCCGAGCAAACTAAGATGAGGATGGACGTTGATAAGCAGCTTTGGGTGGGATCAGGGAGCTTATGGGCATGCTGTGGGAACAAGAGATGGCCCCCCAAATTCCTCTCACATCTGATGAGCCATAGAGCTTGTGCTTTACCAAAGTGGGTGTGCAAGTTTGGGGACAGAGCTGAACTTCCCAGGACAAAGTGCCACCCCCTGTGGAACTGCCTTTCTCCCCTTCCCTAAGCAGCACCCAGCCTTCCTCTAAAAACATGTCAAATGACTGTTTAAAGAATATCTGTTTGAAAGGGCCCCAGATTATTAGCTGCCTAGAGCGTCCACACACCAGTATTTATCTGGTCTAGCCATGGCTAACTGTCACCCTTCATACCTCGATGTCATAGCCGATGCCATGGGCCTTACACATCTGGAGAAAAACATAGTGGAAAAACAGCGAGAGATGGTCGTGCCTCAGCTGGGTGGTCATCACTGCGTAGCGATGGGTGGCCTGCGACTGGAAAAGACTGTGACTGAGTAAGACTCTGTACGGAATATTTAAATACACTTCTGCTTGTAGAACAGTTGTAGGTAAACAGAGAAGTGGCGCAGGTGATACAGGGAGTCCGTTTACCCATTGCTGACATCTCACAGCCATGTGGCCCGTTCGCCGTCACTAAGAAACCACATTGCTGCATTCCTGTTAGGTCCATGCTGCGTTTTGATTGTATTAGTCCCCCCTTTCTGGTGCCAGGATCCCCTCTGCGTCCTGCATTATATTTAGTTGTCTTGTTTCTTTGGGTTCTTCTGGTCTGTGACAGTTTTTCAGACTTTCCTTGTTTTTGATGATCTTCTAACAGTTTTGAGGAGCGCTGTTCAGCTGCTTTGTAAAATGCTTCTCAGTTTTGGTTTGTCTGATGTTTTTTTCATGAGTCGGATGGGGTGATGTGTTTCTGGGGGAGCTGCACAGGGGCACTGACATTTTTGTCCCCTTGTATCGAGGGTGCTTGTATCAACAGGACTGATGAGGCCACGCTTGACCTCCTGGAGAAGGTAGTTTCATTGTAGATATGCTTTTCCCCCTTTCCATAATGTATTCTTTGGAAGCAAGTCACTAAGTATAGTCTACCTCCTTCAGAATTGTTAGAATTGTTATTGCAACAGCTTATTTGTTTGGGAAACTGCTATGCTTTACCTTACTTGCCTATCAGTGGGCGCTACCCTAAAGAGACTGGTTATGGTAGGCCTAAAGTACTTCAGTTACAATGTTTCCTAAAAGCATTTAAGGTTTAACATGTACAAAAGGAAGTATTGGATCCTAGTAGTTCTGTAGCGTATCCTTTGTGAGATATGATGTTCGCCTTTGACACTAAGCTATGTTTGCCCTTGGATAACCGGAAATTTGGAGAACGGCACACACGGCCATGGCCAACCTCTGGGCATAGAAAATGAAGGCGTCTGGCTCAGATTTTGAACTTTGGGCACCTCAAGTGCTGGTTGACCAGGTGCCTGCCCCAGTGCAGTACTTGGTACAGGAGAAGGAAAAAGAGACACTGTTGGTTCCCAGCTGGCTGCAAAGATCACAAGGCCTGATACCACCTACTGTGACATGTCACTCTCTCTCTCCATCTCCGGGATCACTGGGGCTGACTGTGCACCCAGTGGAGAATGAACATCTCACATGCACACGTACACACATCTCACATTCAACTTTTGAGACATGTTTCCCCCACAAACTACGTTCCTTCAACATTTAATAAAACATTACATCTGATGGTCACGCTTCCAGTACTATTAGTTTCACCTGCTCTTCCCACATGTACGCAGAGCCCCCATCTATGGAAATGTTAGACTCCCCGGGCACTGCATCTTGAGTTATGAACCTCTGTTAGTACTATCATGTGTAGCCACTGGGAACTCCTTTTTACAAAAGAAGACTTGTTTGAGCCTCCTGTGCCCCACAACTGTGCTTCCTTATCTCCTGGCCTGTCTGAGTTGAGCACAACACAGGCAGTCAGTGTTTTCTGAGTGGAAGAAAGAATGGATAAATGAGGTATAGTGAGTGAATAGCATTTCCCTCTGACTTGAGACTTCAAAGGATATAATTCATGGGACTTCCAGTTAATGAGTGCTTTGGGGCAGACACAGGTGATTTATAAAGCACAGAAATCAGTCACACCAGCCCTAGAGAATGACAACTCTGGGCAGTCACTCCAGGCCTTGAGCTCAGGGGACATCTTTTGGAAGAGGGTGTGGCTCTGGTGGACTTCTTGGGAATTATTGCTGAGATAACAGGAACTAGCTACAAGAAATTCAGCTCCACTGCTCAGTCACTCGGGAAGACGTCACCAGGCCTGCTCACCCTGCCACCCCAGGCTGTGCCATGCTCTTGCCTACACAGTGAAGGCCCACAGGCCTGAGCTTTGTATATGGAAGTGAACTGTAAATACTCTGGAATTCCATTGTGGTTACTGAGCATGTAATTGCCTGGTAATTACCACGAATTCACAAGATAATTCCAAGGTTATTTTTGTCTTCTAAACTTGTCTTATGCTGCCATAGTATATAAACCAACAAATACAAGCTCAGGCCCCAGTCAGAGAGGGAGAGAGATAGGCAGGCATCAGGTAGCAGGATCCAGCTCAGTGCTGTTTATCCTGGCTCTAAACCATGCAGAAGAGCTCAGTGTCCACTACTGCTGGACAGCAAGTAATGACAGGCTGTCCTGAAGTTTCTTCCTCTCTACAGAGACAAACTGCAATTCCCCGTCCACCTAGACCTCAGCTTGTGAGTCACAAAGAATTTAAGAGAAAAGCTAGGATATTTGGTAGATGTCTCCAAGCTGCCTCTTCTTTCCATCACCATCACCACCCTAACCCAGACTTCTGCGGCCCGGGCAGCTGCTTCTCCTTCCTATGTGGGAGGCGGGGATGCCAGCAGCACTCTGTAGTGGACAGGTTCCATGGAGTCACACCGACAGAGACTCAAAATCTGACTAGGCCACAGGCTTGATGTGTGATCTTGAATATGTCATTGAATGTCCATGACTTCTGATGATTAAATAAGCATCTAACATGACTTCTGGCACCTGATAAATGGTAGCTAGCTCCTATTTTTGTTGCTGTTTCTTTGAAAGCACCTACAAGACCTAGAGTACTTTGGACCTACACTAAATATAATTTCCCAGGCTGGACCTTTCCCTGATGGTCCCTGGGATTCTGAGCATTGCCACCAGATTGTCTCCTGAACCCAGGCTGGTCAATGCTCAAGACTCTTTCATGTTTCCCCTTCACCTTCAAGATGCAGTCCATCCCTGGCTGGGTAGTTCAGTTGGCTGGAGCATCCTCCTGACATGCCAAGGTTGTGGGTTCAATTCCCAGGCAGGATACATATTAAGAATCAACCAATAATGCATAATAAGGTAACAACAAATCAATCTCTCTCTCTCTCTCTCTCTTTTTCAAACCAAGAAAAAAAAGTTTAAAAAAACCAACCAACCCGATGCAGTCCCCATACCCGGCATGGTGGGTAGACTCTCTCAGACTTGCTCAGGGGACTGCTCCAACCACTTCTCTCTCTCCCCACTTCCCAGAGTCTCTGCCTCAGCCCGGCTGGTTCATCGCCATCTCCCATGGGCTCGCTTTGGCTTCTGTCCCTTCTTCTGGGGGAGGTTTCTCTCTTCTCACTTCTCAGTGACTGTCTAGTCTATGGACCACAGTCTATGTTGTTAATAGTGTGATTCCTGCCCCTGCCAGTCCGCGGTACTTTTTCCTATGAACTTGAGCTGCAGGTGGCAGGGCTGTCACTCAAATGGCACATCAGTGAGGGCGTGATGTTTCTTCTTGTGTACGTGCTATTGTCTATTTCTTTCAACTCCTCAAGGGTGGGGAGGGCGTCAAGTGTCTCTGTATCCCTAGTGCTGGGTGAAATTCCTGGCATATATTAATCATCCAATTATAATTAATTAGTAATTGTGCAATTATAATGCTAATAAAGAGGAACATACATAGACCTACTTTTTAAAGACATAAGCAAATCTACGGGTTCTCTGGGAAAGAGCCGTCAGTGGCCTGGAGCTGCGTTTCACCCAGCCTGGCGGCGTGGGTAGGGTTGCTGTTGCGAGGTTACGTGAGTACGTCAACACCTTGGAACGGCGTCTGGCGCAGGGTGAGCACTGAAAAAACGTTACCTCTTATTGTCATTTGTTAATTAAAATAATTTCACGAAAAAGGAAAATCATTGAAAATAAAAGCTGACCAACTGTCCCGTAAACATTTTCATTAGAAAGGGATGTGAATCAGGAGACCTGGGCCTTGCCACTTCCTTAACTGTATGACCTTGGGCAGCTCACTTAACTTGGCATAGCCTCAGTTTCCCAGTCTGTAAAATGGATAGGATAACCCCTGTCTTCTTTATTTCTCGGGTTTATTATGGGGGTTAGATATGCCCATGTCTGTTTAAAGTATAAAGCATGATACAGAGAGAAAACACTATTTTTAAAAGATTGACTTCTGTAGTCTACTCTCTTCAGATGCTGTGAAGTCTGCCAAGGACATCACGAGCTGCGTGGATTTTACAGGATCAGAAAACTCTTCCATGTCCCTCTGGCCCATCCAGTGCTCACCTAGTCTCTGCCTAGCGCAGAGCAGATTGGAGTCCAGTGGAAAAAGGCAACATGCCTGAAAACGACTTCGTCACACAGGTAGATGAAACCTCTTTTAGAAGAAGAGCTTTCTTGTGGCCTCAACCAGAGACCAGAGACTTATTCAGGGATAAGCTTAAGCTCTTCTCTGGGGCCAGATCATCAACTCTCAGCCAGTGCAAGGTAGGCTGGGTAGTACAATGGTCAGACACACAGGCTTTAAAGTCTGGCAGACCTGGGCTTCAATCTTGGCCCTCACACTTGCTTGCTGAGTGACCTTCCACAAGTTGCTTAACATTTCTTAACCTCAGTCTTCTTATCTGAAAACAGGCATAATAACAGCACCTGCCTAATACATTGGGTTGTCTATACCAGGCCTGGTATAGAGCCCCGTTTTACAGGCCCCACAGAATCAAATCTCTCAAGAGCCCTTGGGGGTCATTTGGTCCTCCCTTATTTCACAAATGAGGAAACTGAGGCAGGTAGAGGATCAGAATTCCTGACCCCTGACCTCTGACCAGTGCTCTTCACTCCAAATGCCCACTGGCCACATGTGGAATGTATGGGAAAGCCACAGGGTTGGCCTCTTCTAGTAAAACAAGGGCAAAAATAGAAGACAAAATATTATCAGTGGAAGTCTAGTTTCATTAAACTCTCTTTCTAAATCACAATCTAACAAGAATGCTTCCAGCCAAATAAAGGAAGCCGGAAATACTCCTTTCCACTGGAGAATATAATTTTGCTCCAGCCACAATTTAAACTGATTTAGTTCTGAGCCCCAGCTCTCGAAGCACAGAGAGTGCTCCATTTTCGCCATGATGCCTGCTCTGACAGTGATGCATTTCAGTTGACATAGTTGAAATCCTTATGTAATAAATCTCTGCCTGAAAATTAATCATGTTTATAATATTCTGAGAATTAATAACACCCATTGCTCAAATCATTAACTTAAAAAAGGGAGCTTCCAAAATCTGTTCTCAGCAGTAAGGGACCACAAACAAATGAACGTTTGATAAAATAATCCAAGTGGCAGTTTAACAAGCGTAAACTTGAGTGCGGCCGCAATCACACAGAACTATTGTTTAAGGGTTGGCAGAGGCTGATGAGGCTCTAGTCTCAGTTACGAAGCAGGCATCCGCACGCATAATGAACTGCTCTCTGAATTATTAATGTGCTGCTTATTTAGCCTCATCTGTCTAGAAGATAATGTATCCTAACTCTAATGAGTGATTGGTCTTGTACATAATTACAGTAGCAGCAGCAGTGAGGGAAACGTGTGCCTTCAAAGAAGGGGTTCTAAAAATAAAGTCATCCCAGAAACTTCCTTGTCGTTGCATTCTATCAAAATCAAACCCGAAGCATCGGAGAATTCATAATAAATTACAGGAGACAGAATCATTATTAACATCATCATTTAACACAAAAGGTTTTACTTAATCATTCATTACGGACCATGTGCTGTTAAAAATGCTTATAAATGACTTGGGTTGTTTTAAGATGTTCGCAAAGATGGTCCCTTTTGGCCACTTGCCAAGCTGAGAGCAGAGGGGCCACACATGGTGAGGAGGCGTAGAAACAGGTAGAAAAGGGTCGCAATTCATGCCTGTTCTGACAGAACGTTAATTAAAAGTTCAAAAGTTGTTAGGCGACTCCTTTTCATTTGTAAAACATGCTCCTCTGGGCCTCATCCGACCTTGTTTCTGCATTCAGTTGGTCGTCCGCAGAGGACAGTGGCTCAGACACCTGCCACCTGGCCTCCGCGGGTCTGAACGACAGCTCCTTGCCACCTGTCTCTGACACAGGGTAACAGCTCTTCTTAGAGTCCAGGAAAGGTTTTGCTCCCCCATGCATAGCATGTGACTTAAAGGAACAGGCCCGCACACAGCCCTTTGTAGGTGTTAGCTCTGAATGCGCCCTCATCGTGGTTCACCTGCGCGCTTCCTTTTCCTTCAGTCTTCAAAGGCGGCTGTCGACGGACTGACCATGAACTTGGCAGCATCACAGTCTGTTCATTCACGCTGGTTCAGGAAGCTTCAGTTTGGTTGTAAATTGTACTGTGCGTGCAAGTGTGCGTGCTCTTTAAAAAATTCGCCGGTCACGCATGTGCACGGGAGCGTGTGCATGCACACACACACACAAGGGGCGTCGAGGGGTGGACACTCATTTATCTTCCCCAAACCCAAAGCGCTTTCAATCTACCCCAACATCCGAAAACCTGCACAGCTTTTCTTCAGTGGCTGCAGAGACATTTGAATTACTGAAGATATAATGCTTCCCTCTCAAGTGCAGGCCATTCCTAGAAGTGTTCAAGACTGGATCACAGGAGAATCCCACATGTTGCCTGCAGCTAGGATTGAAACCTATAGGCAAGATGGGGAGAATGAGCGGGTGTGTCTAATTCTAAGTACAACTTCTGCTTACAGCCTTCTGAAGCCACGCACTTAAATGCAGCAAACTGTCTCGGACGTCTCCTGTTAAATACTAACTCAGCTTCCAGCCTCATGTTAGAGATGCCGTGGAGTCAGGTTCGCTAAGTCAGAAGGACCCAAGTTTTACTGCTGTCCCTCCCTCTAGCATTGAACTTAGTGTCCTGCAGGTTCCCTTGATGAGGATGGAGGCCACAGGTTTGGTCGGACCACAGAGATTCTCAGCAGGTCCTGGGACCTAGTTAAAATGGGTCTGTCCCTAGTCCAACTCTACTTTTCTTCTTAATAAGCAAGAAGATCAAGGGGACTCCTGTGAGCAAGGACATTTCTCAGGACAAGTGGATTGAGGAAGAGAAAAAGGCTATTGCCTAAGTCCCCCAAGACATCTGGCACCCTCCAAGCTACCCTTCCAAGTGCACGCTGAGTTCCTGCCCAGGCAGGTGACTGCGGAGGCCCAAAGAGGCTCAGCACAGAGGCAGGGGAGACTGCTCTGAAAAGGTCCCTCTAAGGCACCAGTGTGGGGTCCTATTAATCACTGGAATTCCTCTTTTGTCTGTTTGATGTATTTGGATCTCAAGGAGAGTTTCCTTTGCAAAAAGGGTATGAAGCCCACTGTTGCAGAGGCAGAAGGATCCCTCTGGCAGATGTCAGAGCAGCTGTGGCCAGAGAGCCCGTCCACTCTCATGTCCCACCTGCCCACTCCGGGCCTTTTGTTCTCCTTCCCCATGGCTCACCCAGCCCACTGTCCTCACAGAGATCCACCCTTTGTCACCCAGGGTTCTGAGGTTGGTGAACCTCTTCCAGCCCCAGGACTGCTGGCCTCAGCCACCCTAGCACCGGGCTGGTGGTGAGATGGGCAAGTGGGCGGTGGGAGGAGGCAGATCATGAGAGGCCTCGTGACCCAGCCGGGAAGTTGGGATTTTTCTGAAGACGAGTGGAGTCATTTCAGAATCACAGGTAGGAGAGCCACATGCTCAGACGTGCATTTCACCTTGGCCACCTGACTGTGCGCTTGTTTGGGCCGAAGGAGAGACCGGAGGCAGGAACCTTAGTGAGGAAGTGTTACAATGCTGGTGTGAGGCGATGAAAGCCGAAACTAAGGCAGCTCGTTCACGGAGGGAGAGGAGGGGTCGGAGTTGAGGAGTGGAGATGTTTCAGCAGCTAGCACCAGCATGAGCTGGCTGCTGACGGGGAGTAGGGTTAGGGGGTGTCTGCTCAGCCTCCGGCCTGACCCACCAAGAGGAAGTCCAGGGAGGGAGACAACGAACGTGGTTTTTAGTAGTTTGACCCTGAGGACTTCATAGAGAAGTTCTGTAGAATATCAGGTCTAGGAGTCTGAAGCTCAAAATAAAAAAATTCGGGGCTAGAAAGACATGGGTCTTGTGAGAAGTTGCCGGGAATTGAAGCAGCGGGTATCGATGTACTTGCCTGGGGATGTGAGTTGAGAAGAGAACCGAGGGAAACGCCAAGCAGAAGTGACCCTGAAACCCCCCTGCTCCCTCGCCCTTCCACCTAGATCTTCCTCTTTCTGGAATGCTCTCTCCCCTTTACATCGACCAAGGCATTCGTATTCCAAAAGGCCGTTTCTAGGAGGTTAAGTGACCTGCCTGAGGTTCTTTCCTCTCTCTAAACTCAAAGCCCCAGCGCTGCCAGAACCTGGTGAGCAGCGGCTGAGTGTGGCTGAACACGGGAGAGTCAGGAAACTTCTGTTGCTTACCGGCACCGACAGGGCGTCAAGGCGCTTCATTTTCTTGTCTTTCTCGAGGACCCGGCGGGGCACTGTGAGGGTGTTGAAACTGCAGTCCAGGTGGCCGTCGGTCAGGTATAAGGTGAGTTGAGTCAGGGCCAGCTGGTTGCTGTAGGAGACGTCGAGGCCTGTTGCCCACACCTGATTAAAACAGGAGTGTGGGTGAGGTCAGCCCCCATGGGGAGAAAGTCACACCCACTCCTCCCAGCTCAGCCCACACCAGACTGGACTGAACCAGCAAACAGGTGACTTCACGTAAACGGATGTTTTTGCTTTGTTTCTACTTCCTGCAGCGGAGGGTTGGAGCCTCCAGTCTGACTATAATCAGAAGACCCAAGGTTCTCGTGGGAAGTTACCCAAGTGGAAACACCTGGCCAAGGTAATCTGCTGGAGATGCCAGTTCTGAAATGCTCCTGTGGGCCTGGAGCTTTCTGCCTGTGGTTTGCCATTCCTAAGAGCATCGGTGCAATGTTTTCTATTGAGAAGTGAGACTGGATGGAAGCTTCAGAGGATGGAGAAGTGGAGGAGAGCAAACGGAGGGGGAAGAGTGGGCAAATAGGAGAAGGGGGCAGTTTGCCCTGATTTCAGAAAAAGCAGTGCTGGCCTTTTGGGGATTTCCAATATGATATTTAAAGCAAGCTTGAGGTTGGCATGTAAGTCTTAGCTCTACCGCTATTTTACTATGAGCTTACAGGAAAGCCACTTTGCTACCCCACGATGTCACAATGCCCTCAACTGGGAAATAGTGGTAACACTCACCCAAGTGGAATCACAGGATTACTGGAAGAATACTATCATGCAGTAAAAACAAAAAGGCTTTGAAACAGACGTATGTAATCTATATGCTACTATTGTATAAGCTACCACTAGTGATGTCCCTTAATTTCGTCGACAGATATTTACTGAGCATATAGCATGCGCTACACTAGAGACGACAAAAGCAGGCCGCATGCCACCTTCCCCCTGTGCTGCGGTGGACCGTCCTGGACTGCCCTTGTCATCTCCCACCCAACAGTGAACCCAGCAGCACCCCAGAGCCCTCCTCCATTCAGTGCTCAATGCACAGTGTTGTGGCAGTCACTGGAGTGCCCGCGGTGGCGGATGACATTCTGCGATCAAGAAAGGGAACCCAGAGATATACACGTTCAATGGACTGCAACGCAGTGCAATGCACGATACAATAGAAGGACGGAAAGAAGTACCATGGGAGCAGGAAGGAAGGGCAAACCGAGTCTGTCTGCTGAGTCAGGGCGGCATCACGGAGACGGTGGGATTTGAGCTTTGGAAAGCAACACGAACATGGTTGGCTCCCATGTATCAAGTTCCTATAGTGCGTTGATGCCTTATAGACACCTCAGATATTTATAATACCCTAAAAAACAACATCCCTGTGTCCGAGCTAAAGAAACAGAGGTGCCGAGGGATACCCAAGTCCACACGCTAGGCAGGGGTGGTGCTGGGATGTGAGTCCAGTTCTGCCGGGAGAGACAGCATCGAGCTTGGCCCAACCAACCCTCACCCTGCACCAGTTTCCCCGTCAAAGGAAAAGCTAAAGTTGCAGAGGATCAAAACATGTTCTTGTTTAATATAAGCCATGCCATGGAAATGTCTTGTGGAGAAAACATGAAGTATTGTATGTCTGGAGTACGCTGCAATTAGCAGTAATGCCTTTTCACTGTAGGAAGTTGGAAACGAACACATTTTCATGAAGACTTGATTAAACATTTTTTTCCTCTTAGAAGGCCTACACGTACCCCACTCACCAACGCGGTATGTTAAAATACATAATACATCTGCCCTAGAGTGGACTCCTCGCAAACAGATCTAGCAGTGAGTGACTTGAGTAAGCATTGAATGCAAATGGCGTCATTATAAGGACATTAAGAGGTCAGCTGTCAAGGCCCCTTGCTAAACTGAAGCTAATTTCAGGAGTCATATCCGCACAGCAATGCCCTTTTATAATAGCAAATAAATTACATTTGCAACAATTGTTAAAAACTAACTGCCAAGTATCTGTTGCAGTTGTAAATATCCTATTTGTCAACTCAGATATTTCCTGCTGGATGGCATGAAATGCAAATCAGATGGGGACGGCCACTTTGCCTTAATAGGAGAGGGAACTTGCTATTCTTGCCGTGTCAGGCATTGTTTTTTCGGAGCCTCAGTCTTGGTGTTTCAGTGTCCTTGACCACAGGGACACAACTCCAACAAACCCGATTCATATTTATGTTAATGATATGAATGTTCTGGTGATAAGGATTTTAATGGCAAGCAGCAGCACGTGGGGGAAAGAGTGAGCACCAAGGAGTCTCTGCGTCTGGCCCTCAGGTACAGTGTAAACTTGAGTGACTTATTTAAGCTCTCTCCATCTCAGTGGCCTGAAGTGGGAAAGGAGCAAATGACAGTACCTACAGGATTTTGAAAACAAAATAAAATAAATGCACGTAAGATTGCCTATCACATGATGAAGTTCGATACAAATGTTACTTGTGATTATTGAATATTTAAGAGAAGTAGGGTCTTAGGAGACACATTTTCACTGGCCTGTGTAGCTATTAGATTGCCCCAGACAATCACTGTTTTTCCCAGTCAGAGTCATGGTGTCCAGCCTCAAAACAACTCAGTCTGAATGGTTAGGTTTCAGCAAGATCAGTATTACTCTGTCTCCGCCGGACCACTGACGATACCGAGATCAAAAAGCAGCTTGGGGGTTTGCCTAAGATTATAGGGCGCAGGCCAGAACTCTGGTCTTCTGGAGCCACATACATCTGCTTTCCCAGGCTGCCCTAGCCCCTTGGTTCACAAAAGAAATAGAACACATTTCTTTAAGGCTTTTCCTCAACAGCAGGCTTGCCTGAATTGCTCAGATAATTGTTCTGTCTCCATCTGGTTTTTCCATTGCAGACACTGCCTGAGGCATGCTTATTTTGTGTGCAGGGGTTCCTATCTCCCCCTCTAGACTGTCTAGGCTTTGGGGAAGCTGCCGAGTCTTTGTCTTCCCACAGCACCCAGGGTCTGAGCCAGGGCAAGGCTGGCACCTCACTGTGAACGCTCGGCAACCTGTCAGGAGCAGGGCGGGTCTCCTGAAGCTGGTTTCAGACTCATTGAGCATCTCCTCTGTGCCAGCCCCAGGCTTTCCCTTGTATCTCACTAATCCTATTCTTGACCTTGGACTTCAACTTTCATTTTAGAGTAGGGGTGTCAAACTCATTTTCATTGGGGGCCACGTCAGCCTCAAGGTTGCCTTCAAAGGGCCGAATGTAATTTTAGGACTGTATAAGTGTAACTGCTCCTTACCTAGGGGCAAGGAGCTTGGTGCTGTCACCAGATAGAAACAAGGTGGAGGGCTGGATTCAGCTGGAAGGGCCTTGTGTTTGCCACCTGTGCTTTAGAGCCTAACCTCTGTCTGCACCGGATGTGCCCAACACAGCCCAGGTGAGTGATGAGGGCAGCCGGTACAAAAGCCCTGTGAATGGGGATGCGGAGAAGTGGATGGATTTTTAAATGTTTAGGAGGGCCTTTGATATGACTTGCAGGACTTGTAATGACTAGCTTGACAGGTTAATTGATTAGATGGGAGGGTGAGGAGAAAATATCACGGAAGTTAAGAGCTGGAAAGACCCTTAAAAATCATCTAATGCAATCAGTGTACTTTGTAAATGGTGCAACTCCGGGATGAGAAGTGATTTGCCCTAGGTTACGGAGCCAGGGAGCAAAGGTGCGGGGTGGGGCCGAGGCGATTCAGCACCCAGCCATAAATCACTTGCTGATGGCTTGACTGATGGGTGATATTCAAAAATCACCTTGTTAAAAATGGCTAGAATACCAGAGAGACTTACATCAAAACCTTAAGAAGCACAAGCAACGTAAAAACACTCATCTCAGCGTTACTTGCCATGTTGAAAGGTTGCAGCTCTTCAGCTTTTGGTTTTGGTTAAGAGGACTATGACACAGTCAAGTGACAGGATAGTCTACGATATTGTCACTGAAGATAATTACTGTGGGTCACTGTTGATGATATAGGGAGATACCACAAAACTGCAAGAGAAGGGTGTAAAGTCATATGGGCAATGTGACTTCAACTTGGCAAAAACACCACCATGATTAGAAGAGACCAGCTGAGTATCTAACAGAAGGTTAAAGGTCTATTGCTGGTTTTAGCGGTATTAGGACACGAGCAATCGCATGGACTTCCGTGCATATTCCAGATCGCTGCTATGCAGTATGGTAACCAGTAGCGGCTTGGGGAGATTCAGCACCTGAAACGCAGCTGCTTCCCACTGAGATGTGCTATAAGTGTAAACTATGCACCCGATTTTGAAGACGAGGGAGATAAGAAGAATGAAATATCTCAGGAATAATCATTTTATACTGGTTACATGTTCAAGGATAATATTTTGGTTATGTCTGATGAAATAATACACATTAACATTATGTTATCTCTTTTTAAACGAGCTACAGAAAATAAAAAGGACACATGTGGTTTACATTCTATTTCTGTTGGATTGGTTGCAGCTTCAGCCGGGGCAGGGCCGGTAGGGGTCCGGCGGGGAGCTGGCGGGGAGCTGGCGGGGAGCAGTGAGCGCTGCAGCGGCCCAGCCCTGCACCGGACATGGTGCTCACTGCAGCTGCCTTGGGATACTGGGGCACGGTGGGCAGAACACAGGGCAGAAGGCAGAACCAAGGAACTACAGCAACCTCATTGCTTTTTCAGAGCCAGGCAGAGGCAAACTTGCCCAGAATTGCTCTGTTCGCAGGCTCTGGGCCCTGTTTGGACCACAAGCTTTGGGATGAAAAGCTAATAGCACACTTCTGCGTGGGGAGGTGTGGCTGAGAGGCTCAGTATCGAGCCCTTTTGGCCTTAGGTGTTCCAGACAGATGGAGGCCGCCTGTGCACCCCTGCTGCTTCTGCCTCTTCCCTGTGACAGGCAGGATGGATGACTGGCAGAGCTGGCAGATGTGGGCAGATGTGCGGAAGCCCTATATTTTGTGACTGCCTCCAAGTGCAAAAACAGTTCTATAGCAGACAGTTTGGTCTTGCCAACCTTCTTTTATGGGCATCAGAGGAGGTGTGGGACTGAGAAACTATACATCGAATGACATTCATTGAAGACTTTACAGAATGTCAGAGCTTTAAGAATCTGTAGATGGCCCTGGCTAGTGTGGCTCACTGGGTTGAACACCGGCCTGTGAACTGAAAGCTCATCAGTTCGATTCCCAGTCAGGGCACCTGCCTGGGTTGCGGGGCCAGGCCCCCGGTGGGAGGCTTGTTGAGAGGCAACCGATGGCTGTTTCTCTCGCACATGGATGCTCCTATCCCTGTGTCTCTCCCTCCCTTCCCCTCTCAAGCAAAAATAAAAGAATCTTTAGATGTTCTGCAGACCCATCTCTAGGTTTTCTTTCCTCCTCCTCTTCCCTCCTCACCCTCCTCACCCTCCTTTTTTGGGGTAAGGAGAAGAATGAGGCTCCAGAAGGATAAGTGACTTGCTCAAGGCCCCAGCTCTCGGTACCAGGGTCTGGGACAAATAGTTGTGATCCTTGGCAAGTCACCTCTTTAGACCACACTTCCTCGACTAATCACTGGGGATAACAGTTCTGATGGGCCTTTCCTCAGTTGCCTCTAGATGCACCTAGGAGGCTAAACAGGGCATTGTCAATATTTCTCACTTGCGAAGAATTTTATTTAAGATACTGATTCTCAAACAAAGGCAACTGAGAGATGCCTCACCAAGATGTCACCATCCACAGAGACGGCGTCCAAGTGCAGGGTGTGCTGCACAGCCCGCCCTCCTCAGCACTCATTTTGGCTGAGGGAAGTACGGCCACCTCCCTGCCATGGTCATGTCTTTATTCACAGTCCCAGTCTGGCAGGCGATCCACCAATGGACTAGTTGTTTTTTCTAGAGTGAGACCAAGCCCTCAGTCTGACCCAAGGGTCCCCAGAGCTCTGCCTGAGCTGTAGAGGCCAGGCCCCCTGCCCAGCTCCTCTGCTTGCTGGGCAGTGCAACCATGGGTAGGCCAAGGCTCTCTCTGTCCTTACTGGTTGGCTGCAAACAGAGCCAAGGGCTTATTTTCCTACTTACAACTGTGGAGGCCAATTGGGAAGCGTTGAGCAGAGAACTAATGAGATCTAACTTATATTTTTAAAGGGTTACTCCAGTCGTGGTGAGGAGACGAGACCACAAGGGGTCAAGGATGGAGCCAGGGAGGCCAGCCATTTAGGGGCTGTGGCGGGAATCTGGGTGAGGGTGGTGGTGGCTGGACCCCACGGTAACACCAGAGGGTAGGAGATGCAGTGGAGGCAAGTGGCCTCGCCGGGGGAAGAACACTGGGCTTCAGCGGGAGAGTTGGTCTTGCCCTTCACTGTCCACGTTGATCTCAACTTCCTTCTCCTGTCTGGGCCTCAGTTTCCTGGTCTGTCATCAGTCTCTGTTTCTGAGGCTTTGTGAGGCCCAGTGGCTGCAGGAGGCGCTGTGTGGGACTAGCACTGTGGGGTCTGGCAGATGCACAGCGCTCTTTGGACCTCGAGTCCTTTCCTGTGTGACTCCAGGAACAGAATCTGGGGCAGGCCCGAGAACTCCGCTGCTTGGCTCTTGACTTCAGCATTCTTGCCTGCTTTTCAAAGACTGGGAGCACATTGACCTCTCCTCCAATGTGTTTAACAACAGGCTCCGGAATCCTGGCTTTGACTGAGAACAGCTTTCTTGATGATACCCCTTCTCACTTGCGTCTTTGAATCACCCGGCAGCATCGAGCTCTCCAACGTAAATAACACACCTGATTCTTCATTTTAAAGAAGGTGGCACAGCGCACTGCAAGAATTTTCAGTTAATAAAATATTAATGTGATTATGATATTTCCTAAGAATTGTTGAAATTATGTAAAAAAATCAATAGGCAGAGGGGATTGCAGCCTCTTGGCATGTTGCCACCTAGTGGCAGCTGCTGGGATGGCCCAGTCTCTCGGAGAGGCAAAGAACTGCAGTTGTCACTGAATGGGACAGTCATGTGGGCCCTGGTCACCTGCTGAGATTCTTAGTATTCACCTTGGAGGCCTTCCCCTCTGTCTTTATTAATCCTATTTATTCTTCTGGGCAAGAGTTAAATCCCCGCTCCGCAACGCTGCTTCTGAGCAACAGAGGGCAACCATTCTCTGCACCATCTACCCTGGACACTGCCTTCCATTGGGCCTTCGGACTCCTGGGGCCAGCGGACAAAACCCCTGGGCCCTGCCACCGAGCGCTCAGGGCCCAGTGGTCCGCCATGCCTAGGGTCTCCACGTTCTTCAAAGGCCTTCAGAATGTTTGGATTCTGGAAAAAGTGACTGGCTCCCAAATAAGAAAACTACAAAATAACAATAAATGTTTTGAAAAGATGAACCAAATTGACATGTCCGTGAAGTACAACACGATTCTTGTGCAGCTGCGTTTACTCTAGGAGAGCGCACTGAATACATGTGACATGCTGGAGGGTGAAGGGATTTCTCAAACCAAAACACTCAGAGCTCAGAGAGGCCTCAAACAGCTCTGTCCTGTGACCTGCATTCACCTCTGTCACCCCACGTCCTTCCTCCTGTATGAATGAGGGCTCCGGGAGGTGAACCGACTCGCCTACTCCCCTCGGTCAGGGGAAGCGCCGGGATCAAAGCCCAACGTTTCCATGAGACTGACTGACCAGTGGAAACAGCCCGATCCTTTGTAGTGCCAGAGTTTCTCTGTGACTTTGGACATTTTTTCAGGACCTGCAGGAGCTGTGTTCAAAATTAATTTGAGGGTACGAAATGCAGAATATTGACATTAAGCCTGTATCACCAGCAGCTGCGTTTGTTTTTCGCTGTTGTAAAAAAACCAAAATCACAAATCTTTTCATATGCCCCTGCCTTCTTGGCTCCCTTTCCCAGGTTTCTCCTACTTCCCCCACAAACTTGTCACCTTCCCTCTATTACTCTTAAGACTGGTGGCCTAACTGATACTATTTTTACTCTTAGTGTACAGAATTACTCACTTTTTTTCTTTTTAAGTATTTCTTCACTTTTTATTATGATTTTGGGAAGGCCATTTTTTAAAATTTTGACATTAAGCACTAACCTCCAATAACCATGGAAACCCAGCCAGTAGAACCCACTGCAGCGATTGTACACATTCCTTCCGCAGCAATCCAGCAGCTCAGTATGATGCCCCGTGCTGCAGGTACTTGCTCTCTTTCTCGTATTTTCACACCGTAAATGTCAGGGCTGGTGAATGGTTTGCTTAGTTGAGACGTGGTCCTTCAAAATCACCACAAATAATTCTAAAGGGCCTTTTTTGGTGAATTTTCAGGTGGCAAGCTCTAGTTCTGTAGTTTCCGTTGGGGAGGATTCCTGGGCCCAGACCTTGTGGGTGTGGAACACGGCTGTGCAAAGCTGGCGGGGGTGGGCACACTGCACCGGGCCCATCAGTGCAAGGAGTTGCCACACTGTTCGCCTTCCCTTCTGTTTCCTTAGCAGCTCCGTTAAATCATATACATATATATTCCAAAAGAGGTAACACCTGCTGGAGTGTGGTTGGTAGGGTAATAATATGGGTGTAATAATTTATAATTTTAACTCGAACATTTCACCTAAAATGTCATATGTGTGCTTGAGTGTGATATTGTTGTGTTACAGAATTACAGCCTCATGATTTTGTAATAAAAGGTTCTGTAATAAAAAAGGGACGTTATTTATGCCAGATCCTGTGTGTGTGTGTGTGTATGTGTGTGTGTTTATGTACATGCATGTATGTGTATATATTTTTTACAAAGAACTGCCTCCGTGGCAGAGTAGGTACACAAGAAACACAGAATGTCAGCGCTGTGGCCTTGGAGTTGTGCTCGCCTAGCTCCTCACACTCTGGGCACGAGGCTCAAGGGGGAGAGAGACCTGGTCAGGAGCAGACTTCAGACCAGGGCTCAGAGCTCACAATTTAAAGCCCAAGGCAAGTTTGTTTACATTTAGAAATTCCTAGAGAGGAGAATCAGACCCAAAACAGGGCTTCTCTTATTCATCTCCACACCCTGCACAAGGTCTAGTGCCACGCCCCTGCCCGATGTAAGTGCGGCACAGTAAATCTGTGTTGGGTGATTCAGCTAAAGAACACAGGACAAAAAGGTTTCCCTTGAAAACATAGACAGGAGAGATACCACTTCAAACCTCAAGGATGGCTGAAATAAAAAAGACAGTAACAAGTGTTGATAAGATATGAAAATTGGAAGTTGGAACAAGAAATTGAACTCCTCGTACATCAACAGTGAGATTGTAAAATGGCGCGACCACTTTCAAAGACAATTTGGCAGTTCCTCAAAAAGTTACACTTCCAACCACCACGTAACCCATCAATTCTACTCCTAGGTATGTAACCAGGGAAAATGAAAACATGTACACACCGAACTTTCACATGAATGTTCATGACATTATAATGGTCAAAAAAGCGGAAGCAACCCAAGTGTCCACCCCCTGATCAACAGGTAAACAAAATGTGGTACAGCCACACCACGGAACATTATTCAGCCATTAAAAGGAACGAAACATTGATTCGTGCTACAACATGATAAATCTTGAAAATACTACGTGAGGTGAAAGAAGCCAGTCACAAGAGGCCACATACTGGATGATCCCCTTTATGTGAAATGTCCAGAGTAGGGAAATCCGTGGGGACAGAAAATGGTTTCCCTGGCTGGGGGCAGAGGGTGGGGGAATGATTTCTAACATGGTCAGGCCTTTTTGTGTGTCAGTGGCACGGTCTAGAAGTAGATACCGGTGATGGTTGCGTGATTCTGCAACTACACCAAAGGCATGGCGGTGTATAGTTAAGGGTGAATTTTGTGGCAGGTGATATCTCAGTGAAGACGTTATATACATTCCAGTTTCTCGGGGGCCCATTTTTGGAAGGATACACCTACACAATTTGTATGGCCCCTTGTTTGTACTACTTGAGTGTGTAAATAATGACTGAATGAGGGAGTCTGTGAGATACCCCCTTCCAAACTGCCCTCTGAACTTAAAAGTTTGTATTTCTTTTTTTAAAAGATTTTATTTATTTACTTTTAGGGAGAAGGTAAGGGAGACAGAAAGAGAGGGAGAGAAACTTTGACGTACAAGAGAAACATCAATTGGTGGCCTTTCCCATGCCCCAGACTGGGGACCTGGTCCCCAACCCAGGCCTGTGCCCTGACCGGGAATTGAACTGGTGACCTTTCAGTTTGTGGGACAAGGCCCAGCCTGAGCCATACCAGTCAGGGCTGCCCTCTGAATTTATTCTGGTCATTCTTCAAGTCTATACCTTAAAAAGAATTTCCATATGTGGGTAAAAAATATCTGCTACCTACTCTAAAGCAAACCAGTGCCCAGCAAGGGCTAATACCCAGGGCCCTTTAAGCAGTCATGGGCTGAAAGGGATAATATATTAGCACCTGCCAAAAGACTCATTAGCTCTGAGGACACAGAGTCCTTTTTCTAAAAGATGGCATACTTCCCCTCCTGCCCACCACAGGCATTCATTCTGTATCAGCTCCTGGACTGCGTGAGGCTGGGCCTGGCCGCATCTAGAAAAGCAGCCAGGCTAGTCGGTGGGCACGTGGCGCAGAAAGCTTCATCTTGGGCACGTCCACTTTCCTTCTTCCCTCCTGTTGCTCATTCCAGGGTCCTCCTAGCACTGTGGCCTGGCTTCTGCAGCTTGAGGAGGCCCCTGCCCCAAGCCCTTGCTCCCCACAGGGACACTTCTTCATCCCCATCGTGTTAATCCTGTAATCCAATAAATCCTGATTGTTTGCTGATGGTAGAGCCTGTTCACCATAACGGAACCTTTTGGACTGGTTATCTGAGACATGACTCTGGATCCCACGACTTTGCCTTGGTTGTCTGTGGATTCTGGCATTTGGAACATTCAGCACCCGATCAAGCCAATATGCTTTCTTTTTTGATGGCAGAAATATTTAGAAAGCTGCTGATTTGACTGCCTGGAGGCCAGACTTGTGGAGGGAAAGGGGAAGGGAAATTAATGTATATTAAGAGCCTATTACATACAAGACACTCTGGTGTTTTCTGATGTCACCTCACAGCCTTGTGCAGTGGAGAGTGACATCCTCATTTTGTAGAAGTAGAAGTGGAGGCTCAAAGAACCCAGAAATGTGCCCAAGTTCCATAGCTAAGCGGCAGGGCTAGTATTAGGGTTCAGGGTGCCGGACTCTGAAGTCCAGGCTTTCTCTCCTGGGCTTGACTTCGGAGATTCTTCTTCACCCGGGGAGGGAAACAGTTGCCTGGTGGAATGTGAGCGAGCTTTGCGAGGTTGGCGATCCCACCCAGAAGCTCCACCAGTTAATTACTAGATGGTCTGAAGCCGAGGAAGGCCTGTGATTTACTGTGGGGCTTTGAGCAAATTACTTAACACCTTTCTGCCTCAATGTCCCCATTACTTGTCTGTAAAGCACTTTAAGAGCCTGTAATACACGAGCTGTGTAAGGGCAAAGAAATGTTTTCCTTCAGTGTGGGCAGAGAGCCAAGGTCCCTCTGTGGTCAGCAAAAGTCCTGCGGTACTTTCCAGAAATGCATTGGGGGAGCTTTAGGGCCCTGGGAAATTCCAATTGAGTAGCCGCTGATAGAAAATCACCCTGTAGTTTCACCTGAGTAAGTGTGGGCTTGCTCTGCGGGCTCTGCCCTGATGTTGGGCCTCCGTTCCTCTGAGCTTAACCCCAGTGGCTGCTTTCCACTGCCCGGCACCCTCTGATACCACTTGTCCCCAGGTTCAGTTTCCGGCAAATAAAGAAACAGCATTCAGGGAGGTACTTCCTTTCCTCTGTGCTCCTCATCCTCAGGAGAATGCACTAGAAGGCCCGCAAGTCAGCAGGTAAGTGTCAATTCTTAGTTCTAGCTCTGCCTGTCTTTGATAATCATTTTATACAGGGTGTTCAAAGCCATTTATAGAAAAGAATTGTGAAATGACTTCATTATTTTCTTCATCAACAAGTGAATAAAAAGTTTCAAAATACATACATTATGTTTTCTCCCCCCTCAGATCTGAGAGAGCATAGTCTTTGGCATACCATATGTCTTTAATATGTATGGAAATTTTACAGTTATTGCTCTGAAAAGTGTCTTCTTTATATTTGCCAGGCAGAGATGTCCTCTCGTCCTGTGCACTTCTATTTAAGGAAGGCAGGGCATTTAATTGCCGCCACGTGGGGTCCAAAAAACTGAAAACCTGTTTTTCCAGTTCAGGGAAGAGCTTCAGGGGAATCCAGGTGTCCTCCTCAGTGGTAACTGCCGACACCAGGAAAGTCCATGCTCCTCTTGGAGCCACTGTGACCTTTTCTCCACAATTCCTTTGTATTTCCTGCCTGTGTTCTCCTAATGGGAGGTGAATTTTGTCCTTTTATTTGGATTTGGATTTTATATTGGTTCCTGGCTTTGCTTGATCCAATTTCAATGGGTAGATTTGATATAATTTATATACTGAGACATTTCTGGAAATGTCTCAAAAGGAAAACTGGAAAAAATTAAAAACAGACGTAAATGGGTAGGCACTCTAGACTGGACTAGCAATTTGGCGTGATGGGGAAGACCAACTCCCACAGGAAGGGGAGCATTTCATTTACGTATTGATAAGGGCTTGGAACAACAGGCCACACACTGGAGCTTATGTTTAAGAAAGCAAAATGTATGTTTAAAGGAATTGTATACAGTTCTATTTATGCAAAAGATTCATGTAACTTGATAAAGGTTCTCAGGGACTTTAAAGGATTTTAAGTGCTGTGTTAGACTGTACTAGCGCCAGATGTTCAACGGCGTGTTTGAGTTTTTGTTTTACTGAAAAAGCAATGGATTACTTGATATTTTCTTTTTAAAAAATCATACCACAGCCACTACATGTTAAGTATAGCTCAAACTCCTTATTTCTGAAAGACATAAAAGATTGAAAAGAACATAAAGCCTCCTAAAATAAATATTGCTCTAGTAGAGCTGGAAGGTTTTGTTTGCTAAATATTCCCTTCAGAATTTCAGTCTTTTGTGTCATTTCTTGTGCTTTTTCTATGAAGACAGATGGTGTCAGTAATTGCCTATATATTTAATTAAGTTAAAAAGCTACATAGCAAGGTTTGGGCAAAAAGTAGAAAATTCCATGCTATGAGCAGAGAAAGCAAAAGGAAACAGATTGATAGCATGAGACACTCTTCCTCACCAAGTGCACATTTTGATATCCATGTGTGTTGGAATGTGAGATTGGATCTCACTTATCTACCGATCAGAACATAGGCATTTATTTATTCTGAAAGGTTAAAGCCCGTACTAGAAATCTAGATGGCCATTCTCTGAGACTGTTGACCAGCTAGGTGGGAATGACTACCCAGCACCCCCAACCATTGTCCACGTCGCCTCCAACCGAGACCCAACACTGAGTGATTATTCTGAATTCCTCTGACTGTCAGGGTTTTTTTCTTTCTTTTTTTTTTTTTTTGCCTGGGATTTTTTACCTAGCAGGCTAATTACTGTGAAATTATTATGGAGGAAAAAAGCAGTAGCTACTTGTAGAAAGGGGTTTGGAAAACCGACTTAACCATTCCTGTGGAGTCTGTTTTCAGTGCTCCCGTCCCATGAATCCACCTTCTGGCTCAACGGCAATATGGCGCTCCCAGCTGCGGCGCTGCATATGGGCTTGCTCACTGCAGCTCTTAAGGCTTAAAAATGGCTACCACAACACTGATTTTATTCCATTTCGCTTAGTCATTAACATTTAATGATTACCTTATGTGCTGAGCACAAGGATGGAATATATTTAAAAAAAGAGGAGATGGGTTTTTTGGCTTTAAGCTGTTCAACTCAATTCAACAAGCATATTGAGGCTCTACAAGAGAAACATACATTTTCTTTGGTGATGATACTTGAGGAGGGAGTGACTTACAAAGCACGTCCCCCTCGATTCAGTGCAGCACCACAGGGAGTATCTGCTGTGAGGGGAGGGGCGGGCTCGGCAGCCAGCTTGGTTTGAACCCTGTCACGGTTTGCACCCTGGATTTGACACTTAGTAACTGTGTGACCTTGAACATGTCTCTCTAGCCTCAGCCCTCATTTGTAAAGTAGGGATAATAATACCGACTTCTCAGGGTGTGAGGATTAGGAATGTTACATGTAAAACACACACCAGAGTGCCTGGCCCTTGGAAAAAATTCAATAAATTGTTAGTGTTATCATTAGTAGTTACTCTGGCCATCCCACACCCTAGCCCTGAGAAGCTGGGGCATGAAGAGGCAGCTGAGGGGGATTGATTCAGGCAGGTTCCGCGAGGAGCTGGGTTGTGAGACTTGCTGTAAAAGACAGGAAGTGACGTCCTGACAGGAAAGAGAGGCCGGGCGAGCTGTAGGAATGGAGACGGCTTGTGGGCGGCAGCAGGAGATTGTAGTTACTGGACGTGGGAGTCACCAAGCACGTGAGCTTGCTTGGCCGAGAGAGTACTTTGGGTAGGATCGATGGAAAAGGCAATAGGGCCACAATATGGGAGGGGGCGGTTCAGGGCTGTTTGAAGAACTAGGTAAGGCCTAGCAGAGGTGTCCAACCTTTCAGCATCTCTGGGCCACGCTGGAAGAAGAAGAGTTGTCTTGGGCCACATATTAAATACATTGTGGCACGTAATCACAAAAAAATAATGTTTTAAGTAAATGTATGATTTTGTGTTGGGCTGCATTCACAGCTCTGCCCGCATGTGGCCCGCGGGCTATGGGTTAGACACCCCTGGGAGCAAACTACCCTTTACTTTGTCTCTCCAACATTGTAACACAGGTAAAATAAGTTAAAATGAATGTTAAAGACAACTTTGCAAGGCGAAATTTCTTTCAGGCTTTTAACTTTACCTTTTAAAATATAGTTAATCTTTTTTAAGTTTCATTTTTCAGTTATAGGTGACATTCAATATTATTTTCTATTAGTTTCAGGTGTACAGCATAGTGTTTAGACAACCATATCATTTATGAGGTGTTCCCCCCAATAATTCCAGCCCCCACCTGGCACCACACACAGTTACTACAGTGTTACTGACTGTATTCCCTATGCTGTACTTTACATCCCCGTGACTATTCTGTAACTGCTAATTTGTACTTCTTAATTCCTTCACCTTTCTCACCCAGTCCCCCAACGCCCTCCCAGCTGGCAAACCTGTTTGTTCTGTTACCTATGAGTTTGTTTCTGTTTTGCGCTTTAGATTCCACATATAAGTGAAATCATATGGTATGTCTTTCTCGGTCTGACTTATTTTACTTAGTATGAGACCTTCTAAGGCCACCCATGCTGTCACAAATGGTAAGATTTCATTCTTTTCCATGACCAAGCAATAGTTTACTGTGTACATGTACTGTGCCTTCTTCATTCCCTTGTCTATTGATGGACACCTGAGTTGTTGCAAGGCAAAATTTATCACACAACAATAGGTGGCACCTGGAGGTAGGAAAGGCCATGCAGCTTTGTGTCTGTGATATGAGGGGACAATGTACAAATACATGTATGTGGAGAACTTTCTGGTCTTTCTTAGCATCAGCAGGGAGCCTTTCCCTTTCCCCTAGCTGCTGCCTCCTGAGCCCTGTAGAACGGTGGCACCTCCTGAAGAGCACAGGACATGGGGTGAGGGCCCAGATTTGCTCATTGTGAGACCTCTCAGTCCAGAGAGAAGTGCCTGCATTTCATCCAAAAGGAAGCAAGGGTCTCCATGATGAGAGTGGGCATCTGAAGTCCTGGGTGGGATGACGAGGTAGGTCTGTTACACACGTGGACCAACCACAGCTCCACCCAAGAGTGGAGGTTTAGGTTTGTGTCCAGTTTGCTGAAAGTTGAGGTTTATAACACAGGGGGGCTAGTCAAATATTTAAGGACAGTCACATATGGTAATATTTCATATAAGCAAAGTTGGCTGCTACATTGCCTGCACTGTCAGTGTTAAGAGACAAAATTGTAACTGTCACTGTAAAATTTATTGTCATCCTTGCCATAGTGTTTATTGTGGAAGTCATTATTGCCACCAGCATCATCATTATTTCTTGTGTATTACAGGTCTGTTTCACTGACACAAAGACACAGACCTTTTAGAGGGCAGGTCTTTTACTTTAATGCTTTAAAACCCTTTGGGATCTATTTTCTCTATACTAGGTATTAACTGGTGATTAACAATGTGCCTATTATAGCATTAAAAACACTGAATAATCGTCACTTCTGTTTATACCGAAGGCTTATTAAATTTTAATTTAGATATATACTGTTAACTTTCTTATATATAAATAAAATACCTTCCCTAAAGAGAGAAGGTAAATCTCATTGAGCTCCCTTGGGGAATACCTCGTATATCTTGAAAACAGAGATAGGGAGATCTTGCAAATACCAGTACTGGGAGGAGGGGGGGACTCAGAGAGAAGTGTTCATTTATTCATTTAATGCACATTTATTGTGGGCCTGTCACATGCGAGACCTGGTGGTAGGTGCTGAGTATACAGCAGTGAATAAGAAGGAGTGATGATGTTTCTGTGGACCTTGGTTTTCCACTCTCTGAAATAAACATATTCATTTTTGATGCTCATATATCACTTTATGATGATAAAAATGCTCACTGACTTTTAAAACTAATGCTAATTCAATTCAGATTCCATTCACAGTTTGAGAACCTGCTGAGGGCTTGGTGACAGCTTTCCATGTGATTATGTGGTTTGATTTAGTAAGAACAGCACCTTCTATCTGCTCAGTCTCTCAGAACATCCAGTGGGAAGGAGGGCGGGAAGTCACCATTTGTCAGTGAAGAAACCAGGCTCAGGGAGACCCAGCGGGTTGTCTGAAGTATCACAACTGGCAAGTGGGGAGGCTGGGGCTAGACCCCATTTACCCATCACGGTGAGCATACTTCCAGCTATCTCCTTTGTTTTAATTCTAGGCTGATATATTTGTATCAGTAACTCTGAGAAACAGTTTTCAGAGTATATGGGATATTCTGCGATGCACATGGGGGTCTCCATTTTTGTCTTTCCTCACAGTTTATACTTTGTAACAAGTCTCATCTCCTGTTGTATCCAGGAAGGGCCATCATCTCTGGTTGCCTGTGGCTGCCTGCCCCCGGTTTTCATCTAAACTCTTTTCTTAAAGATTGGATTTCCTTTCTCTCTCTTTTCTTCTAAGGTAATAGCATCAATGCTCCGCAGAGATAGTTATTTCAAAAGTTCAAAATTATCTAAAAACAAAGAAGTTTTTGGTCTGAGAATTTCAACAGAAATCATGTTTGCCAACATACTTATCTAGTGATTTTATATACAGAAAGGGAGCTGGGGAATCATATGTAAATGCATATTTACATGAGATAAATCAGATGTGATATTTGCAAGACTTAGAGCATCATTTTATCCATGTGTGATTTGTTCTTCTCTATCACCACCCTTCCCTGCGTCTTTACCCCTCTTTCTCACCCTCCTTCAATCCTGATTATCTTTCAGCTCAAATCCCACCTGCTCTGTAAAAACCTTGATTGTTCCAGACAGAAGGCAGTTAAACTAACATTACCTTTTTGATATCTCTTTTTATTGCTCTATGTAGTTGTCGCTCAAACTTTTTCTTGTAATTCACTGTTTAGGTCTGTCTCCCCGGATAGATTGTGAGCTCCCTAAGGGCAGGCACCTCACTCTTGCATCCTTGCAGCCTCTCCAGCACCTACCATCATGGCTTGTACATACTAGATGCTCAATAAACACTTGTTCTTTCTTTTAGAATTTCCCTCAAGGGAATAAATAAGCCCAACAGATCTGGATCTTCTAGAATTTTCAAAAGTCCATCAATCAACTGGCTATCATGTGACTATCACTGTATTAGACACCATGACGAGGTTAAAAAATATTGCAACGTTCAGTGCTTTCTAGAGAATTTAGAAACCTCATGGGGGCGATATTTGTGCCTACAGACCAGTATGAGGACAAAACAATCGGGCACATGTATATCAGATGAAACTGGGTGAGGGGTGTGAAATGAGCGGCCAGATGACAGGAAACATGCTTGCTCTAATCTCCGTTCCCTCAGTACCTGGCATGGGGTAGCACAGGCCCCTCTGAAAGTTCAGTGAACACAGCAGTCTGTGTGCCATGCCTTGGGGAGATGCGTCATGGCCCTCCCGGAACCCACGTGGTACTGCCATCCAGGACACATTGGGTTTGGAAATAGAGGTGCTGCTCTTTGTTTAAGGACTGGATCCCCCCACGGGGCAGAGCCCCTCCCATCACTTCATGTGGGAAGTCGCCTCTCCAACACAGCAACCTGGTAGCTCCATGTATCTGCACAGAATCACCCCCAGAATACGGGAATCTTGGACACAAGTGCACTGCCACCAGGAGTGGTTTTGTATTCTGCTCCTTCCAGCTCCATTTCCCAGGACTGGCCCTTTCCCTCTCATTCCCAGGTGACCCTGGGTTCTGCCTGATGATCCCAATATTTAAAGCCTACATTTCCGAACCGTTCCTCCATTCTGTCACCCTGGAATCTCACTCTCATCTCCTCAAGTCTGAACAGGATTTCCCACACTCTTGTCTGGAGCTGATTCCTCACTGTGGGTCTGTCCTTAGGGTACCACTGTTGTTTTATCTGCCTTTCTTTGGACCCTGGGTCCCTCTCACCTGCCAGCATGGCCAGTTACGGGGCCTCACCGGGGGCAGAGAGCAAGAATTTGAGATGCATGCAGTCACCTCAGCTTTCTGCCTCTCACGTCTGCTGCAAGATGTGTTTGTATGTGAGGTCATGTGTGTGAAAGTGCTTGGTAAACTCTAACATTCTGTACAAATTTAGTATTTTCATTATTCGGTTTTTGCTCCTGATTACAAATATAATGCATGCTTACTTTGGAAAATGCAAATGCAGAAAGCACAAAAAAGCTGTCATGGTAACAACTTGCCATAAACTTAGAGGCTTCAAAGGTCAGATGTCGGAACTAAAGTCAAGGCAGCAGCAGGGCTTCCCTCCCCACCAAGGCTCTAGAGGCAAGCCCGTCTCCTGGCCTCGTCCAGCCCCGCAAAGCTGTTGGCTTCCATTGGCTCATGGCCACTGCCTCCATTTTCAGGGCCAGCAGGAGCCCTGCGACTGCACTGGCCCGCTGGGTAATCCAGGATAATCTCCTCATCTCCACAGCCTTGAAGTAACCACAGTCACCATTTATGGCAACATTCACAGATTTCAGGGGCCCAACCACCGGCATCTTGTGCCTGGGAGGAGCAGCACTCTGCCTGCCACCCCTCCGTCCTCCAGTCCACACGTAACGATTTGTAATGTCTTTTATTTCTTTAGATTCTTTTTTGCTTTGCGTATGTTTTTTCATTTTATAAAATTGTCGTCTTTTATGTATTGTTTTGTTATCTGCGTTTTGCCCTTCCATTATTCTTTTTTTTTTCTTTAATCCTCACCTGAGGATGTGTTTATTGATTTTAGAGAGAGAGGGGGAAGAGAGTGACAGAGAGAGAGAGAGAGAGAGAGAGAGAGAGAGAAACACCAACGTGAGAGAGAAACACCAATCTGTTGCCTCCCAGACACACTTCATCCGAAGATTGAACCTGGTTCAAAGGTTTTTCGGTGTATGGATGACGCTCCAACCAACTGAGCCACCAGGCCAGGGCTCCGCTATTTTATAAACTATTTCCTGTTAGATATTCTTTTTTTTCTTTTTTAAAAATATATTTTATTGATTATGCTATTACAGTTGTCCCATTCCCCCCCTTTATTCCCCTCTGCCCTGCACACCCCCTCCCACCCACACTCCCCCTCCTTAGTTCATGTCCATGGGTCATATATATAAGTTCTTTGGCTTCTACATTTCCCATACTATTCTTAACCTCCCCCTGTCTATCTTCTACCTACCATTCATGCTTCTTATTCCCTGTACCTTTTCCCCCTCTCTCCCCACCCAATCCCCTGATGATAACCCTCCATGTGATCTCCATTTCTGTGATTCTGTTCCTGTTCTAGTT